>CAXHJY010001549.1:0-157500 GCA_964016885.1 Eledone cirrhosa | reverse complement strand
TAGAGAATAAATTCCAAACCTGGAAGCAGGGACTAGAAAGAAAGGGTCTCAAAGTCAACATGACAAAGACTAAGGTCCTTGTAAGTAGACGAGAAAACAGAACCCAGATCCCCTCAGGGAAATGGCCCTGCTCAGTATGTAGGAAAGGTGTAGGTAGGAACTCCATTCTCTGCCCCAAATGCAAACAATGGGTACACAAGAGATGTAGTGGGATCTCAGGAAGCTTAATTAAGAATGTAGGATTCACATGCAGCAGCTGTGCTGAAACAGCAAGCAGCAAACAGCCACAGGAAACAAGTACCACCAATCTCTGGGAGGGCCCTGTAGAAACAGTAGACAGCTTCTGCTACCTAGGTGACCGAATTAGCAACGGAGGTGGGTGTTCAGAAAGTACAATAACTAGGGTAAGAACGGAATGGAAGAAATTCAGGGAACTACTACCACTGCTAGCTGCAAAAGGCTTCTCCCTCAGAATGAAAGGCAGACTGTATGATGCGTGTATCCGAACAGCGATGTTGCATGGTAGTGAGACCTGGGCGCTGAAGGTGGAAGAGTTACGTAGATTAGAGAGAAACGAAGCCTGCATGCTCCGATGGATGTGTAACAGTAATATACGTGAACGACAAAGCATAAATGAATTGAGAGAGAGACTGAGCATAAGAGGAATCAAATGCTGTGTGCAGGAGAGGCGGTTGCGCTGGTATGGACATGTGATGCGTATGAAGGATGACAGCTGCATAAAAAGGTGCAGAGCACTAGAAGTTGATGGAAACCGCGGAGTGGGGAGACCCAAGATGAGGTGATAAAAGCCGACCTTACCCAACTACACCTCTCAAAGACAATGACACACGACCGTGACTTCTGGCGTCACGCAGTAATACAGAGTACCCGACCTCCCATGGGTACATGCTGAAGCATATAAACAATATGCCCCCACACCCCCCACCGCAAGGTGGTCGTGGAGGTGCCACGGCAAAAAAGCACCCAGCCCACACTGTAAAGTGGACGTGTAGGCGCCACGAAAAAGCACCCAGCACTCACTGTAAATGAGGTTGGTGTTAGGAAGGGCATCCAGCTGTAGAAATCAAGCCAGATCAGTTCCTGTATGAGCAAGGCATGGTCAGCCGACCAGACACTGCACACAACAGGACAACCCGTCTAACCCATGCTAGCGTGGAAGAACGGACGTAAAACGGTGATGATGATGATATATATTTATATGTATATATTTATATATATATATATATTTATATGTATATATATATATTTATATATGTATATGTATGTATGTATATAAATATATGTATATATATATATAGTCATCATCACCATTTTACGTCCATTCTTCCATGCTAACATAGGTTAGACGGGTTGTCCTGTTGGAGCAGTACTAGGTTGAGTGACCTTGTCTTCCTCATACGAGAACTGGTTTGGTTTGATTTCTACAACTGGAAGCCCTTCCTAACACCAACCTCATTTACAGTGAGTGCTGGGTGCTTTTTTGCAGTG
The DNA here is from genome assembly GCA_964016885.1 of Eledone cirrhosa. Taxonomy (NCBI): domain Eukaryota; kingdom Metazoa; phylum Mollusca; class Cephalopoda; order Octopoda; family Eledonidae; genus Eledone; species Eledone cirrhosa. Next base: position 155,991 of record CAXHJY010001549.1, on the reverse strand, counting down.
GGAGGGGATGGGGGCATATTGACTGTATGCTTCAGCGTCGGCGTGGTCCCGTGGGAAGTCGGATCTTCTGTATTACTGCGTGATGGCAGAGACATGTGGCTTAGTGGTTAGAGCATTGGCCTTGCAATCGAAAGGTTGTGAGTTCAATTCTCAGACCGGGTGATGTGTTGTTTCATTGAGCAAGACACTTTATTTCACATTGCTCCAGTTTACTCAGCTGTAGAAATGAGATGATAGGGACTGGGGTCTCTATCATTCCACTGCAAAGTGGTCGTGGAGGTGCCACGGCAAAAAAGCACCCAGCCCACGCTGTAAAGTGGATGTGTAGGTACCACGGAAAAAAAGCACCCAGCACTCACTGTAAATGAGGTTGGTGTTAGGAAGGGCTTCCAGCTGTAGAAATCAAGCCAGAATCAGTTCCCATCCCATCCTTCCAAGCAGATGTAAAATGATGATGATGATATATATTTACACATATATATATTTATATATATATTTATTTATTTAAAACAACAGAGGGCTTGACTTTAAATATTCTTTTAAGGTTTTCATGTTGCGAAAAACACTATACAAATTTCAATGGCCAAGTTACATTGATCCTGACACAAGACCTTAGCATATTCATCATGTGCGGATTGCAGAATTAGTTAATCAATAAAAGTAAAAGGAATTACAGCAAACACAAACAGAGAATATATTTGAACCAGGGGTGGCTTGCGAAATTTGGTATCATTGTTGTGGCAAACCATCATGTATATATGTATGTAGACACACATATATATATATTTCTTTTTGCTCTCTGAAGTATTGAACAAGGGATCTCCATTCTGCATGGTCACAAGCACTCTCATGGGCATTCTCCCTGACCAGGCCCATGTCCGCCAGGTCTTGATAGGTTTATCTTGCTTCCTATGCCCTCTTTTTGGCTTTCTTTTGGTCTCTTTGTGGGCATGGTCAAGCATCTTCCGCTATCGTATGGTGATAGTATCCCTGAGATTATCCAGGCCCTTTCCATGACCTTTCCATTCGAGGTCACACCAAAAAATCTTAAGTATGGTTTTTAAAACAATGTCTATAGAAAACATCTGTAGTTCTGTAGATTGTACAGGGGTTTTGTTTTCATGTCTTATAAGCATAAATAACCATTGGCACATTACTAGCTTATACAGGTGGAGATTTTTGCCTTGGTTAATGGAGGAGTTGGACCATTCAGGCTTCAGATGCTGAAAGACAGCTGCTGCTTTGCTGAATCTCATTTCCACATCAGTTCTTGAATTACCATCTTGAGTGAGAACACTACCCAAGTATATGAAAGTGCCAATAGTCTCCAAAGTCTGGCCTTCCAGCTGAACTGGTTGCTTTTGTCCCTCCTCCAATATCACTTCAGTGTTTTTCAATGCTGATCTGAAGACCAAGCTTTGAGTTGCTGTTACTAAGTCACTAAGAAAGCTCAGCTTGTCAGCAAAGTCAAAGTCATTTTGTCTTCTCTGTCTCCATCTGAAGTAATAGTTGGAACTAAAGACTCAGCTCCATGATATTGTGTGACATCAGGATGTATTCACTGCACCACCTTCCATTCTTCAATCTGGCCTACTTCTCTCATCAACTGCTTTCTTCGAGTGAATAAACCTTTCCAGGGACTGAGAGCAAGCTTATTCCATGCTATTTGTTGCAGTCACTTAAAGCACCTTTCTTGGGTAATGTTGCTATCATTCTATCACCCAAGGCTTTGACAACTAGCTCTTTGTGCCATATTAAGTTGTAAAGATGTCTCAACTCTTCTATGGTGACATCTCTATGACGAAGCAATTCTGTTATTATCTTGTCTAGCCCTGCTATCTTGGTGTTCCTCAAGTAACAAATGACCTTGATGACTTCTTTTGAGATGTTATCATCTCTCACCTGAGGTCTTTGATGACTTCTTCCATTAAGATGTCCCCATCTCTCACCTGTGATCTACCAAAGGCTTCTCTTGATTGAAGTTGAAATGGGTGGTTTGGTCCAGTTGATTGAGTACTTCCTGGAAATGTTCTACCCACCTGGCTGATTATTCTTTGCTTGTTACTAACGCTTGATTATCTTTACTTTTAGTTGGCACACACACACAAGCCACTTCTTGCTCCTGTCTATGTTTTCAAAGTTCTGTACAGACTACAGACCCTTTTGTGTGATTTGACACTGTACTAAAGTCAGTCTTGTCAGTACTTTCACAGTTCTGTACAGACTAGAGACCTCTTGTGTGATTTATCACTGCAGCTTCTTCTAAATGGTCTATAAAGTCTAATAATTATCTTTATTATATCTGTTCAAAATAGGAGAACAGTAAATGGTGGTGTTTGAAACTTAAGTTAACAAAGGTTCTTACTTAAAATTATGCTGGAAGTTTTTTCTGCACAAATTTAAAAACTTTAAAATAAGAAAGTTAGTATTATAGAAGCAGGTAATTTAGTATGAAACCAGTTTCAGGTGGTTTAGTATCAAACAGATTAGTATTATATTTACTATTGTATTATCTCACATAATATCGAATCTACGAGATATTGGTATTATTTATTTTTGGAAAAATACCTTAATATAAGTATGAGCAGCCGGTTGTGGCCGGTTTGAACAGAAAGAGGTGAGGAAATTCTGGCTGGATATGGCCAATTTAAAAGGGTTAGAGCAAAGATTGAGATGAAGCTTAAAAAATGTATATGTGGTCGCTTAGTTTTAAAGTTGCTTATTGCTATTAACACTTTAGCATTTAAACCAACCAAAATTCTCTCTGGCTATAACCAGTCACTCATACTGATGTTAAGGTATTGTTTTCAAAATAAATGCTATCAAAATCTCATAGATTCAGTATTATGTGAGGTAAAGCCTTTACCATGGAAATATGATAGTAAATATAGAGTAATCATCATCACCGTCATCATCACCGTTTTACGTCCGTTCTTCCACGCTAGCATGGGTTAGACGGGTTGTCCTGTTGTGGGCAGTGTCTGGTCGGCTGACCATGCCTTGCTCATACAGGAACTGATCTGGCTTGATTTCTACAGCTGGATGCCCTTCCTAACACCAACCTCATTTACAGTGAGTGCTGGGTGCTTTTTCGTGGCGCCTACACGTCCACTTTACAGTGTGGGCTGGGTGCTTTTTTGCCGTGGCACCTCCACGACCACCTTGCGGTGTAAATGCTAAACGGTTAAACTGCCCGGCCCTATCTTTATTAATTCAGAAGTATCTTTCCAAAGATACCTTTGCAATATTGATTTACTTTATCAAGAAGGGACTGCTGATTGATTTTCCAAAATGAATTTTACACTGTTTATATATGAAATAATGTTTATATGGAGGAATTTAATCCTACTTTGGATGGTGTGAGTTATTCAATTTGGCTACTTAAACATGATGATGAAGGAGACTTTCAAATACTATATCGTTTCTATTAATATTTTCATTGTTTTAACTTCCAGACTTTATATTTTACTTTACTTAAGTGTTCTTTACTTGTCAATTTATATTGGGTTTTGAAAGTATTTATATTATATGATTATAAGGTCCATTTTGAAAGTATCTATATTATATAAATGAGGTCCAGTTTTCAAAGTAATAGATACTTAGAGTCGTAAATAAGGACATTTTATATAAGACTGGTCTTATATTACTTTTATCTAAAAGAAAGACACTAGGGCTTAATTTTGGGGTAGGGCTTATATTTTTACACAAAAAATAACAGCACAAGAGTTTTGATAAAAGTATCATTATGCTGATGTCAGAAATAAAAGATATATATTATAGAGTTAAAAACAATATCATTGAAAGATTTTTTATGTTAATTTTTCTCGTAAAAATGCGCTAGGATTTATTTTCGAGATAGGGCTTATATTGGACAGCAAAATAAAAATCATGTTAGAGCCTATTTTTTGAGTAGGTCATATAATAGGGGAAACTCGATATTAGCCACATTACATGAGTATCTCATATAACAAAACATCTTTGTGATATTGGTATGTGATGTGTATGTACTTTTTCTTTCATCATTAGTCCTCATGTATCTATAAAGTTTGAACAAAACACTCATTGTCTTCTGATGTTATTATATATACACAGCTAGTTAGGGTGGCAAATTGGCAATATCGGTAGAGTATCGGACACTATGCATGGCCCTTTACATTCTGAGTTCAAATCCTGCCGAGGTTAGCTTTGCTTTTCATCCTTATGGGCTCAATGAAATAAAACACCAGTAATGCACTGGGCTCAATGAAATAAAACACCAGTAATGCACTGGGCTCAATGAAATAAAACACCAGTAATGCACTGGGCTCAATGAAATAAAACACCAGTAATGCACTGGAGTCAATTTAATCGACTTTCCCCTCTCCCCAAATTGCTGGCCCTGTGTCTATTATATATACAGGTAGTTAATATATTCTTTGCTCTTTATGTTCCTGATTGGGCTTGTCTCATATATTTTGTTGTTTGTTGTCATCACCTAGTCATTGTATAGTTTACTGATGTAATTAGTGGTTAGGTCAATGTGTTGATTATTAAATTCAGTCAGCTAATAGAATTTTCTAGCAAAGCTGCTGACCTGTTGGTTTTACCCATCATTAATCATCTGGTTGTTCCATTGCACTGTCTGACCTTCATTTATCCCCCTCCTCCCTTTCCTCCACTACTCTTCCTATTCTATATTACCAGCATATTTGTCATAACTTACTGTACAAGAATCTCTACAGATGTCACTATGTTACTCTTCTACCTCAACAGATGTCACTACTCTATGTTATTCTCCTACCTCTACAGATGTCACTATTCTATGTGACTCTTGCACCTCTACAGATGTCACTACTCTGTTACTTTTGCATGTATATATAGAGACTAGGCATAAGAGGACTCAAATGCTGTGAGCAGGAAAGGAGATTATGTTGGTATCGACATGTGATGCGTATGAAAGATGACAGCTACATAAAAAGGTGCAGAGCGCACAAGGTCTATGGAAGCCTTGGGATGAGGTGATAAAAGCCGATCTTGCCCAATTGCACCTCTCAAAGGCGATGACACAGGACCTAGTCTCTGGCGTTATGCAGTAATACAGAAAACCTGATTTCCCAGAGGTACAAGCCGAAGCTGAAGCCTATAGACAGTATGCGCTTCCCTCCCACTATAAAGTGGTCGCGTAGGTGTCACAATAAAAAGCACCCAGTCCTCACTGTAAAGTGATTGTGCAAGCGCCATGATTAAAGCACTCATTACTCACTGTAAATGAGGTTGGTGTTAGGAAGGGCATCCAGCTGTAGAAATCAAGCCAGAATCAGTTCTGTATGAGCAAGTCATGGTCACCTGACCTGGCATTGCCCACAATAGGACAACTCATTGAATCCATGCTAGCGTGGAAAAATGGACATAAAACTGATGATGATGATGATATATAAATCTAATAATATTTTACTTTACATCTGTATAACTTTGTGCTCTGGATATTCTCCTCTAAAGTCAGATATTCTTTGTTAAAATGCAAGTTACCTCAAATTAATTTCTGCACTGCTCAGAGTTATCTTCCACCTTATTTATACAAATCAATAGTCACTTCAATATCTACATACCATCTAAACAACATTCATAATACAATAGATTAGGTGTGGCTTTATTTTCCTAGAGCCACCTATTTCAACACCTCCTTTCTTTCCGTTTCGGTTCACTAAACATTTTAACCTGCCAGGTTAGAAAATATATGAATACCTACCAATATATATACATGTATACGTGTGTGTGTATATATATATATATATATATATATATATAAGTTATTCTGGGTTGAATCAGGGGTAACCACAGTAAGTAAGGTACTCAATACATAGCAGAATATATATATATATATATATATGCACATGGCTTAGTGGTTAGAGCATTGGCCTTGCAATCGAAAGGTTGTGAGTTCAATTCTCAGACCGGGTGATGTGTTGTTTCCTTGAGCAAGACACTTTATTACACATTGCTCCAGTTTACTCAGCTGTAGAAATGAGATTATAGGGACTGGGGTCCCTATCATTCCACTGCAAAGTAGTCGTGGAGGTGCCACGGCAAAAAAAGCACCCAGCACTCACTGTAAATGAGGTTGGTGTTAGGAAGGGCATCCAGCTGTAGAAATCAAGCCAGAATCAGTTCCCGTCCCACTCTTGCAAGCAGGGAGAAAGCGGACATAAAATGGTGATGATGCAAGAGATGTCAACATGAATGGACCTGTTATTTTTATCTAAAGACATTTTTTCCAATTCCACCCCGCCTGTCTCCTCAATCTATTTTATTTCTCATTCTTTCTTCTGATGAAGGACTAGCGTCCGAAATGTTATGACCCTCTTCCTGCTATATCAAGCGTTAACCTAATATATACCTTCCATATACTGTACCGATTGTGTTTTTATTTCTGTTTACCTTTTACATACATACATATATGAAAGCTTCTAATTCTATTCTCAATTTATATATCACCATCATTTTTACATCCATTTTTCTGTGCATGGGTTGGACAGGTTCTTTCCAGCACAGCATCTCTCCACTCACTGTGTTTCTTCGTCCTCTTCTCTGTAAGTGTCAGCAATTTGAGGTTAGCTCTCACCACCTCTGCCCAGGTTTTTCTCGATCTGCCGCTACTGCAGCTTCCATCCACAGGCATTTCCTGGCACCTCTTCACCCATTGTTCATCATCCATGAGCATCACATATCTGTACCAATGCAGTCTTCTCTCCTGCACACCACCTCAGATTCCTTTTAATCCCAGCTTCTCCCTCAGTTCATCTAAGCTCTGCCTTTCTCTCATATTTACACTGCACATCCAGCAAGGCATGGCTGCTTCATTTCTATCCAGTCTACTCATATATAACACACATACACACACAAGTAGCTTCCTTACAATTTCTGTTTACCAGAATGCTTTTGCAGAGGGTTCCATGCTGAGAGATTGAATCCCAAATTACAAATTGATTAACCCACTCCTGGACTGTATGTTATCTAATATTTTTCTCTCTTTACTGTCAGTTTTCCAGGCTAGATACTATTGAATGGTATAGAACATTTCTTATTTAGAGTTACATTAGTTTGTAGCGTGGAGTTGAAATCTTGCTCTGGTCAAATCTTGTCATTGTTTTCTGTTCTGACCCAGGAAGGGAGATTTTGTTTTTTGCTTTTTTCAATTTCATAAGTTTGTAACAGTTGGGATAAACTTCAGTACACATTGTCAACTATTTAGTACTTCTCTCGGAGATTGACAATATACATAACAATATCTGTTAGAAGATCTTTTTTTAAATTAGTTCTACCCCCCCCCCCCCCCCCCCCCCCTCCCTCACTATGAAAGACTGCATCATCAATGTTATAGCTATATGATGGGCGAATGTGAATCGTGAATGAATAATGTGTGCTGCATAAATTTTATTTTTCTGCTTAAAAAAAATGTATGCATGCCTTTTTAAAACTTTTAACATCCTGTAATGATTTAGAAAATGTTTAACCCTTTAGCATTTAAACCGGTCATATCCAGGCAGAATTCTCTCACCTCTTTCTGTTTAAACCGGCTGTAACCAGCCACTCATACTAAAGTTAATAATATCAAAATCTCATAGATTCGATCTTCTGTGAGATATTTATGTGAGGTAAAGGCTTTTACTGTGAAAATATAATAGTATATACAGAGTAATGTAAATGCTAAAGGGTTAAATGGGTTTGTTAATTCAAATGTTTATAGTATCTTCACCTGAGCACACATTGTTGCAAATATTTTCAATATTAGAGTAAATACTTTCATTTTTAATGTAATGCAATCATGGTGCTGTTTTGTACTTTCCAAAAATGTCTTGCTAATGTGGTTTCATGTGGTACAGGACATTAAGGGCTAACATTGTACATGTGCATTTATGTAATAACAGTAATATTCCTATTGCAGTTATACCTTTTCTTTTTGTTACTTTGATATGTTGTTTCAACAATTGTTACTGGCATTATTTCAGCACCTCATGGTCATCTACAGCCGGACCCTAGTGACCCTTCAAAGTGGCAAGTGGTTCAAACTACATCACAAACACCCACTCCGATCGGCCCCCTAAGCCCCGCTGACAGTCCACAGCAACAGCAACAACAACAAAGCACAGATGTGGTACCTGGCAAGAGACTACGAAGGGTTGCTTGTACTTGTCCCAATTGCAGAGATTCAGAAGGGAGGTAAGTGAAAAAATACCTGCCTTACAGTCACATCTTATATTATTTATATTTCAGCTATTGAGGTCTTGTTTTTCATTATCATTATTATTAGGGCAGTGAGGGCGATGGATTGGCAGTATCAGAAGATAGTCGGACACCATGCTTTGCAGCATTGAGTTATGGCTCTTTACGGTCTGAGTTCAAATCCTGCTGAGGTTAATTTTGCCTTTCATCCTTATGGGGTTGATAAAATAAAACACCAGTAATGTACTTGGGTTGATTTAATCGACTTCCCCCTCCTCCTAAATTACTGGCCTTGTGCCTATACTAGAAATCATTATTATTAGGGCAGTGGATTGTCAGTAATCGATAGAGCACTTACCATATATACACTTTATTCCTAGTTTTCATTTGATAATATCTAATATACACTCTTACATTATATACACCTTCTATTCCAAGTTTACATTTGGTAATATCTAATATACACTCTTACATTATATACACCTTCTATTCCAAGTTTACATTTGATAATGTCTCATGATATTCAGCTTTATCTTTTCGTTTACCCTAACACTCCTACATTTTAACATTTTAGTTTTTTTACACTTCTGTAGCATCTTAAATCATAATAGCTCCATGAAGTACTTGTTAAACAAATTCTTCCTTGAGGGCTTAGATATATTCTAATACAAACCAAAGACAATTTCTAATGCTTCCTTGAGGGCTTAGATATATTCTAATACAAACCAAAGACAATTTCTAATGCTTCCTTGAGGGCTTAGATATATTCTAATACAAACCAAAGACAATTTCTAATGCTTCCTTGAGGGCTTAGATATATTCTAATACAAACCAAAGACAATTTCTAATGCTTCCTTGAGGGCTTAGATATATTCTAATACAAACCAAAGACAATTTCTAATGCTTCCTTGAGGGCTTAGATATATTCTAATACAAACCAAAGACAATTTCTAATGCTTCCTTGAGGACTTAGATATATTCTAGTAGAAACCAATGACAATTTCTATTTCCAGTTATTTATATTCAGAACAGTATAAACTAATTTTGTTTTTATTTTTCAATGTCTTTTAGAAATAGTGAGAAAAAGAAACAACATACATGTCATATCCCTGGATGTAATAAAGTCTATGGTAAAACTTCACATTTAAGAGCACATCTAAGGTAAGTCAAAATAATAGAATATTACACAAGATTTCTTTAATAGTTGTATGATGACTGCTGTTAGTTGTTCAGATTTAAGCTTCTTTTCAGGTCAAATCAGCCTATAGGTATCAGTAATAAAATTAGAAGAGTGTGTCAACAGTACATACCATTTCAATATTTTTCATTATTGGAACATATATGAGTTGATAAAAATTAAATTTGTCAGACTTACTCGAACCTTTAGAACATATTTACAATTTTTTATATTATAGCTAATCTTCATTTCAATTAGCTCTGATTGTATTCAAATATCTTATTCATAGATAAGTACAGAGCTGAAAACTGGATTTCTGGATATATATATATCAGAGCACCAATCCTAATATATATATATATATATATATATATACACACACACACACACGAAGTTACTGTAGGTTCACCCAGGTGTTTAGGTTCACATCACTAGCGAGGTGTAGAGCTATACAGAGTGTAATAATACAAGGACGATTGGTTAAGCCTTCATTACGTTTATTGATTGGTGACGCGTGTTTCGCTATTGATCAGCTCATGGTTCGATCTGGCCTGACTCTGGAGTCAAAAGCTCGTCAGACTTCTGTCATTACTACAACAGAGGTCCAACAAGCTTTTGATTCCAGAGTCGGGCCAGATCAATACAGATTGAACCTTGAGCTGATCAATAGTGAAATGCGCGTCACCAATCAATAAACGTAATGAAGGCTTAACCAATCGTCCTTGTATTATTATATATATGACCTTGGGAATGAGAGCATTACTATTCTTAGTTTAGAGAATAAAGATCCCATCATTTAAAAGTAGTTTGGTACCATATATATGTCCAATAATAGTTTAAAAGTAGTCTGGTACCATATTTATATCTAATAATAAACCACCAAATGTCAGAGATCAAACTAATTGAGATGTAATGTTGATATAAATATTGTAAAAATACTCTCTAAAGGAGAAGTTAACCGTTTAATATGACTTGAGCTTAAGTGGTGCTATTTGAAATATTGGTTTGTTTAGTTAAGAGTTTGGTGAATTAATTTTACTATGGAATTGTAATGAAATGAATATGCTAAATCTTTCTCCTGAAACAGGAAATTGTCTTTTAGAAGGCAGTGGTAAGTATTAAGGTTTAATTTATAAAACTGTTGTTGCCTGATAAATGAGAATTCTGAGTCATTCATTGCAATTACATTTATTATATGAGTATCATTGAAATCCCAGTTAAAATTGTAAGTATGGATTTCTAAACAATCAAAACATTTGTCATTTTCCAAAGAGTTTATTACTCTTAACTGTACTGCTGCTCTATGGCTGGACACCTCAGGACATAACATGGTACCAGTTCTGAGATTAGAAATCACAACCCTTCAGTTAAGTGGTCAGTAATTTCTTTGGCTTCTGTCACTTTTCATGAATGGGGTATTTAAATTTTTTTTTTTTTTTGTAGCAGTTGTTTCTATAGCAAGATGCCCTTCTTACTTCCTGTAAAGTAGGAATGTCTCTATTATTATTATTATTAGTCATTTAAACTGGAGTAGGCTGACTAGTTGGCTTTGCTCAAGAGCACAACACAATAGCTGTAGATATAAGATTTGAGATTATTACTGTTTGGTCAGTGATTCACCCCTTTAACCTTTTAGCATTAAACTGGCCAGAATTCTCTCACCTCTTTCTGTTCAAACCAGCCATAACTGGCTGCTCATACTTATATTAAGGTATTGTTCTAAAAATAAATAATCTTGTAGATTCAATATTATATGAGATAATGTGTTTACCATGAAAATATGATAGTAAATATTGAGTAATGTAAATGCTTAAGGGTTAAACTAACAATTACTTTCTAGAAAGTATCTGAATATTAATTTATTGAATCAAGTAATTCCTGTGTTTTTTTTGTTTGTTTTTTCAAATTAGATTTCAGTTTTTAATTAGTTTTGAGTTGTTGAGAATATTTTATTTCTTCTTCAAAAAAGTTTCACTCACCTTGATACTGTTATATTCTCTTGGTTTATCAGATGGCACACTGGAGAGAGACCTTTTATATGTAACTGGCCGTTTTGTGGCAAACGCTTCACTCGCTCTGATGAATTACAGAGGCATCGTAGAACTCATACAGGTAATAATGGAATTCTACTAACTATATATCGGGTTTATTGTTTTTCTTTAAAATGGTACCATGTTTTTGAAATACAAGGGTCAGGTGAAAAGATCATAGGCTAAATATGAAGGAAGGATGCTAGAGCTGGGAAATCTTGCATGCATTAATTTTAACTCTTATTATTAATAACTGCATTGTTTCTTTAAAATCGTATCAAATGTTTTTGAAGTATATGAGCTTGTTTTGAACCTCTGCTTAGTTATGTCGATTTTTGTGAGCAAAGCATGCAGAAATATAAAGTATATACATCATTATTTCATTTAATATTTTGTCAATTAAATTGACTCTGGTACACTTATTTTATTCATCTCAGAAGGATGAAAGGCAAAGTTGAGATTCTGCTTGAACTAAGAAAATATAGGGCTAATATAATAATAATTGTTTCTACTTTAGGCACAAGGCCAGCAATCAACCAGTACATTACTGGTACTTTATTTTATCGACCCCGTAAGGATGAAAGGTAAAGTTAACCTCGACGGGATTTGAACTCAGACCATAAAGGGACGTAACTATGCTAGAAAGCATGACGTCCAACCCTCTACCGATACTGCCAATTCACCGCCCTATAATAATATAATAATAATATAGCAATAATGAAAATTATTGTGTACAGTGCTCAGATGCACTACAAATAAATACCTCAATGGACTTTCTTCAGCAAATTGGCAGAAGCAGTGGAACATCATACAGAATGTTTTGTGTGATATATTTCGGCTCTTTGTGTTCTGTGTTGAAATTCTGGCCAAGGCCAACAAATAAAATATGAGTCTAGGGTGATGTACTAGCAGAACCCTCTCTTTTCTAAGCTAGTGGGATCTGATTTTACTGTGATTTCATTATTTCTAGTAAAATAAACATCTGGTTAAAGACTCCCTTGTTGACTAGCAGTTATGCGCCTTATTCAGAGCATAACATACCCTTGCGCTCTGTAGGCAAATACTTTAGATTCACAGCTGATATGTCTTTTGGATTTCAAATAACATGAGATAATATTTGTGAATAATTATGACAATTATAACAACATGACCATATATTTGAAATTTTTCTGCAACTAGCATCATCCAAATGAGTAGTCCAGTGATTAAAGGCATTTCTGTTGTAACTATCTCATCTTTTTTCTTTTCAATCCCAGTTACTCTATTTTCTTAGGGGTATGATTTGAAGGATTCTTGGCTGTTATTTCTAGTTGGTCAAGTGACAATGTAGAGTCTTCATTGTGTGTTCTAAGTTAGAGGTAAACAGGATAATTATATCTTGTGCAGCTGATATTCCAACTTTAGTTTACTGTTTAAAGTCAGCATGGCCACATTATACATTATATACAATGCTTCAAGCGAACTACACCATTTGATAACATTTAATATACACTCTTACCCTATATACATTCTGTTTCAAGCTTACATTTGATAACATCTAATATACACTCTTACCCTATATTATATACTTAGACGAAAGTATTAAAATTTGTTAGAAAAAAATTGAAACATGAGGCAGCTTGCTCGTTTACTTCAATATATTATTTTCTGTTTATTTAGAAGTTATTTTTAACTGAATTGAAAGCTTCAAAGTTTTGCGGGATTTCTTTATAACTAATTTTTCTCTTTTTTTTTATCTCTATTTAGGAGAAAAACGTTTTGTATGTCAAGAATGTAACAAACGCTTCATGCGAAGTGATCATTTAAGCAAACACATGAAGACTCATCAAAACAAACGAGTTGCTCCAGTTGCTCAAACAATAATGGGAAATCCAGGTGAGGTTTAAATAAAATACTATCTTTGATTTATCCTATAATGATGGTTTAATTGATTACATTGAATATTCCCCCCCCCCCAATTTATATTTTTAACCCTTTAACATTTAAACTGGCCATATCTGGCCAAAATTCTCTCACCTCTTTCTGTTTAAACCGGTTGTAACTGGCCACTCATACTTATGCTAAAGTATTGTTCTTAAAATAAATATAAAAATCTCATAGATTCGATATTATGTGAGGTAAATCCTTTACTGCAAAACTACAATAGTAAATATAGAGTAATGTAAATGATAAAGGGTTAAAAGTAGTTGATCAATTTATTGAGATGCTAATTATACTCATTTAACTTTTTTTCTTTTTTTTTTTCAGATGATGATGGTGTAACAGATAACAGTAATGTAGTGACTATGGATGAGGACTCACCCTCTAACTTTAGTGTATCATCTCCAACTGTTGTAGATGTCTCACAATCTTTACCTGGACAAGCTTAATCAAGTCTCTCTCCTCTCTTTCTCCCTCCCTCTCAATATATCTCAATCAAGAGTGAAATTTAACTGCAGCTTGTTGCACTAGTGTATGTATAAGCTGTAATTTTCTTTTAGTTAAAAATTCATTCCAGCACTCAAAAAAAAAATATATATATATATATATATATATATATATATATATATATATATATATATAAAACAAAATAAAAAGAAAAAAAGAAAAAGAAAAAAAGAAAAAAAAACATCCATAAAATCACTATATTTTAATTGGAATTATTTTTATCCCATGAACAAAGCTATTGAAATGGGGAAAGAAAACTGAAGAAACAAAAACAACAAAAATATATAAAAAAATATATATATATATATATATATATAACTATAGATTTGTATATTAATATATGAATATATGTATGTGTTATGGAAATTGGCAAGAGTGTTGTCTTGTGTTATTCCCTTAATCTTATTGTCCTGCCTCCATGCCATTGCTAATATCAGCACTGAAACACCATATACAGTGAAATTCCGTTATAACGAAATTCACGGGGTATAAAAAAAAATTTGTTGTAACGAAAAATTCTTTATAATGAGATCAACCTAACACATCAAGCGTGTGGTTGGGGATAGAAAAAATTTTGTTATACTGAAAAATTCGTTATAATGGTATTCGTTATAACAGAATTTTACCTGTAAACCCTTTTTAACATTAAATTTGTTATATCAGTGTGCTGTGTCTGCTGACAGCTATTATTCATTCACTTGAATGTTATGAATCTTTTTTGTTATGAATCTTTTTGTCAGTGTTTCAGAATTCTTGACCCTACCCTCTTTCCCTACTTTTTTTTTTTTTAAATTACAATTAACTTCATTCCTTTTATCTTGTGACATACAACTTTGGAAGCTGTATTTAATGTGGGCAAAATTCTTTAAGTGTTTGTAGTTTATTGTATCAGTCTTAAGTCAATTCTACATAATATTGGCATCAATTACAAGAAACTGTATCTTTTCTGTCATACATTCATGAATTCTGTTGTTTTAATGAACAAAACAAAATATGATTAGATTTATTTTCTAATGTAAACTTCCCCTTCAAATAATGTTGTACAGAACTAAATACTTCAGCTCACTGCCAGCTATTAACTTTGTTTTTGTGCTATTCCAAACGTTACAGGATCATCATTGTAGGATGTAGCACTAGGTGATTCATTTTTTAATTTATTATGGTTTTAAAGCTGTGTTTTCAAATTAGGTATTGGTGATCTTCTTACCAAGAAGTTTACTTGCAAATATGTGGATTGTTCTAGAATGAGTACTGTGGAAATCACACTCATGCAAACATATTTTTGTATAAGTTTCATCATAGCTTAACATAATTTAGTCAGCATTTTCATTTACAATTTTATTTGATTTAACCCTTCAGCATTTAAACCTGCCATATCTGGCCAGAATTCTCTCATCTCTTTCAGTTCAAACTGGCCATAACTGGCCACTCATACTTATATTAAGGTATTGTTCTCATAATAAATAATATCAAAATCTCATAGATTCGATATTATGTGAAGTAAACTCTAACCATGAAAATATAATGGTATATATAGAGTAATGTAAATGCTAAGGGGTTTAAATGAATTTATAAAAAAGAGGGTGGTGTAGGAAACATACCACATCATTTTAACTTGGAAGGTTTTGATAACAAAGTTAATTAATGTACAACCAGACTGGCATATTTCAGGAGTTAGATTATTTTGCCAGATATTAAATCATCATTAATATTAAATCATATGAAAACAATAAATTAAATTAAAACAAATGTGTGAACCCTTTGAGCTCAGACTTGATCTTCCTGCCAAGAATTTTACTTTCAACATTCAGATCATTCTAGAAACCATGCTGTGTGTAAATGATATCGAGGTAAACATGTATTTTTGTACAAGCTTCATCATAGCTTAGTAATTCAGTCAGCATTTAATTGAGAATTTTAATTCATTTTAGTTGAAGAAATGGAATGGGATTGGTTGGGGGCTGTGTGGCATATACCTTTAGTCTGAAGTTTTTGATCTTAACATATTGTAATCAGCATGCTGAGAGGCTTGATGAAAGTTGTTGAAGCCTGTCGTCATTGTTTCACTTCTCTCTCTCCCCCTCCTAATTGGTTTATTGTATAAAGTGTACATACCTGCATTGGACACCAACACAACCATCAAAATAAAAATTGTTTCAGCAAAATTTCTCTTGTGTTTACTCTTTTGTATATTTACTAACTTATTCCTCCCTGTTTCATAACTCTTTAGTTATGAAAAACTGTCTTTGATTTCATGATATAAAACCACTTGTTTTTAAGGGTTTCAATTTAAGTTAAAAACTTCCATCCTATATTTTTGCCTTTTGTTATGTTACAAATAGAATCTTAAAGAAATAATTAATAATTTTAGTATATCCTTCTGAATTCTTCCTTATATATATATATATATGTATATATATATATGTATATGTTCTGAAAGTACAGTAGCCAGAGTCAGAACGGGATGGAAAAAGTTCAGAGGGCTTATACCGCTGTTGGCCACAAAAGGTTTCTCTCTAAAAATGAAAGGCAGATTGTATGATGCCTGTATACGAACAGCAATGCTACATGGCAGTGAGACATGGGCATTACGTGCAGAGAACCTGCGTAGACTGGAAAGGAACGAAGCATGCATGCTCCGCTGGATGTGTAATAGTAATATACGTGAACGGCAAAGCATAAATGAATTAAGTGAGAAATTAGGAATAAGAGGGATCAGATGCTGTTTATTTGTGAGAAGACTACGTTGGTATGGTCACGTGATGCGCATGAAAGACGACAGCTGCATAAAAAAGTGCAGGGCGATCAAAATTGATGGTAATTACGGAGTAGGTAGACCCAGAAAAACCTGGGATGATCTGATAAATTCCGACCTCACACACTTACATCTCTCTAAGACAATGTCGCTAGACCGAGATCTTTGGCGCTATGCAGTAATACAGAAGACCCGCCTTGCCTATGTACAAAGCGAAACCTACAGTCAGTAGGCACCTCTTAACCAAACACACCCCAATCCACTTTCCCTACCCTATCCTCCCACTCCCACCAACAGCACGAGAAAATGAGATCGAGTTTGTGTAGGTGTCACGACAAAAAAAAAACACACACACAGTCGACGCTGTAATGTGGCTATGTAGGTAACACGGTAAAAAAGTTCCCAGTTCCACACTGTAAATGTGGTTGGTGTTAGGAAGGGCATCCAGCCGTAGAAAACCTGCCAGATAGTCCTATATGAGCGAGACACGGTCACACGACCTACCTTGCCTCAAGTGGGACAACTCCCGTCTAACCCATGCTAGCGTGGAAAATGGACGTTAAACGAAGATGATGATGATGATATAGTATATATATATATGTATATATAATATGTGTGTATTATATGTATATAAGTATATATTATATATAATTTATGTATGTATATAATAAGTAAAAAAATCCACTATTATTTTTGTTATGGTGCTTTAAACCTTAGTTTTCATTTTGTATTATATTACATTATATTAGATATATATAAGTATATATTTTTATATAATATATATAGTATACATATATATAAATGAAATATATATATGTATTATATGTGAGTGTAATTTAAGTCAGTTGACATCCAAAGTTAAAACTTCAAATCATTTTATTAACATCTACACAGATCTCAACTTAAATGCTACTAGGTAACACTAAAGTATCTTCAGGACATCAATGAAGGATTTGGAGGATGCAAGTCCCAAAGAAAAACAAGAATTCATAGTTACTAAAGGGAAAAGCGGACATAAAATGATGATGATGATATAGATATACAGAAAGCCCGCCTTCCCTTGTGCACGGACTTAAACTTACACTCAGTAAGCAACCTCTTAATCCAATATACATCTACACTTCCCTTCCACACCACCCTTACTCTGTAAAGTTATGTTGGTATCACAAATCATCCAGCCTACACTGCAAAAAGCACCCAGCCCACACTGTAAAGTGGTTGTGTAGGAGTCAACAAAAAGTACCCAGCCCACACTGTAAATGTGATTGGCGTTAGGAAGGGCATCCAGCCATAGAAAACCAGCCAGAAACAGTCCTATATGAGCAAGACATGGTCACTTGACCCAACTTGCCTCAAATGGGATAAACACGTCTAACCCATGCTAACCACAGTAAGTAAAGTACTCAATACATAGTAGAGTATATAATATTTAATATAGAAATGGCTATCACAGGACTAGAACAGTTTCATTTGAAGGAACTCATCAGGAAAGCTTTCCTGATAATTTCCTTCGAATGAAGCTTCTAGTTCTGTAGAAGCCATTTCTATATTAAATATTATATAATATATATATGAGATACAAATAAGAAATGAGTTCGGTTATTTGGAAGCCCAACAATGCATGTTCGGTAAAAATGCCAAAGTAATAAAAAAGTAGAATAAGGGGAAAAGAACACTGAAGTAAAGTAAAAGTGGGGATGATAGGAAGTTACCATGGCAATTTCTAATGCCCCAAATATTTTTGGGACCATTATCCGAGTCTGTAGGGGACCCTCAGAGAGTAACCTGAGAAATGTGGGCAAATGAGTTTCATCAGCTCATAAACATCCTAAATTTCGCCCCCAACGTGAGATAGGTGTCTTCTTCGCCCACTTATTTGTGAGAGGGTCGTGGGCGCAGTCCTCAAACTCTCCTCCTTTCAGCGAGTCCAGTCAGAAGCAACCGGCTCCAACTGATCTGGCTGGATACACAAGCAAGACCTGCCAAGCTCATGGATGTTATCCAACCCACTTGCTCGGGATCTACCCCTTGGTCTCCTGCCAGTTCGTTTTGCTCGTAAAATCTGTCGAGCGATTCTTTCCCGAGACATTCTAACCACATGTCCATAGTTTCGGAGCTGTGATTTCTCAATTCGAAGCTCTACATATAGTGACTCTTCTCTTATCTCCGAGCTACGCACTCTATCGAGTAACGTTACTACAAAGACCCTTCGGTGGAACTGCATTTCGGCCGTGATTGGTGTAATTGTAAAAAAAATTACCCTATCCATTACTGTATTGACAATATTGGGAACGTTCCAACGCTTTCATAATAATTGTTTCTACTTTTGGCACAAGGCCAGCAATTTCCCAGTGCCTTACTGGTACTTTATTTTATCGACCCCATAAGGATGAAAGGCAAAGTTAACCTTGGCGGGATTTGAACTCAGAATGGAAAGGGCCGTAACTCTATGCGTCAAAGCATGGCGCTCGACTCTCTAGCAGCGATATTGCCAATAATATACACTTGCCGAAGATTTCACGTCGTGGGATTCAACAGTGAAACGAATCTAAATTCGTCAGCTATACCACTAGACGTATTAGGTCAGAGCAGACATATACATGATGAGAAATTTAGAAACCGCGACCATATCGTCTTTTTATATTTTTCTTCAGACCTACTTCCAAGATATACTAAGACAAGAAAAAAAGAAAAAAACCAGTCAGACAGAGAGGATTGTGATTATACACAAGTATGTTATTTTAATTATTGTTTCTTAGAGACCAACGTAAACACCCAGTACTCTCCCCTATATTCACTACTTTACTGGCCTCTTATAAAAGAAGATACATTTAAAATACCCTATTTCACTGCTGATTACGTCTCATATTTTGTTGTACTTTCAATGTTGACTCTCCAGCCATGAGTTATTCTGACATGAATAGGCCAATATCAATTGTCGATCCTTCATGGGAATATATCGATCCCACACCAGATATCTTTGCAATGTTTCAGGAATATGATAAAACCTACTTTGGTGGAACATTGTCCCGAGTAGAATTGAAGTGGAGTAAAAGAATGACATCGTAAGTCTATGTTGTATTGTTAATTTGACGAATAGGCTATGTAGCTGGTAAACCCTAAAGGGGCGCAACACACATATCGCTATAGTGTTTCACCAGCCCTGTCTTTCCCCAATAATTCATAGATGTCTATGTAATAATTATTTTGTATAATGTGTCTATTTATGAATATGTATGAGATAGAGTTACGGCCCTTTACGGTCTGAGTTTAAATCCCGCCTAAGTTAACTTTGCCTTTCATCCTTACGGGGTCGATAAAATAAAGTACCAGTAATGCACTGGGATAATTGCTGGCCTTGTGGCAAACGTAGAAACAATTATCACTGTTTAACATCTATTTGGCATGCTTGCATGGGTCAGACGGATTGTCACGTACTGATGCTAGTCAGGTCCGGTGATTGTTTTGCCTGTACATTCAGTTTTGGGCTGGATTCCCTTTTTTTGTGCCAACTACTTTACAGAGTGTCCAAGGAGCATCTTATCATGACTCTGGCACTGCCACCTTACAGGGTGGACTGGTGTTTTTTGCTGTGGAACCATCACTATATATATATATATAAGAGGGCGGTGGATTGGTAGTATCGGTAGAGGGTCGGACGCCATGCTTTCCAGCAGAGTTACGTCTCTTTGCGGTCTGAGTTCAAATCCCGCCGAGGTTAACTTTGCCTTTCATCCTTACGGGGTCGATAAAATAAAGTACCAGTATTGGATAATTGATGGCCTTGTGCCAAAAGTAGAAACAATTATATATATATATATAAAAATATATATATATATATATATGTAAAGTTATATTTAAAATTGTTGGGTTACAACTAGTAAATATTTATAACTGATATAAAAGCACTCGACAAATATTTGGAGTATATTTACAATATTAAATAAATGGAAAACTATATTTATAAAACCATATTTATTTCATTATATATATTTCGGGGATATCATATTAACAATATGCTATGCCTTCATCAGACAAAATACAATATAAAATGACCTCCCACTACCTAATTTTCTATATATATATATATGTATATATCTCTATTTCCTCTCTCTCTATATATATATATATCTTTCTGTCTCTTTACATGAAGCTCTTCACTTTATCTATTTTTCCATCTCTCTATTTTGTTCCATGCATTTCTTCTTTTTCTTTTTCTTCTTTTTCTTCCTTTTCTTCGTTCTGTCTTTCTTTCTTTCGTTTTTTCCCTCTTTTCTTTCTCTCTTTCTTTCTCTCTGTATTTTCACTGATAGACTAAACCTCTTCAAATGAAGTTGATGTTTATTACGGTATGTCGAATATATTTATCTATAAAACTGTTTATATTGTATTTTGTCTGATGAAGGCATAGCATATTGTTAATATGATATCCCCGAAATATATATAATGAAATAAATATGGTTTTATAAATATAGTTTTCCATTTATTTAATATTGTTATATATATATATATATATATATATGTTATATGTTATAGAATACTATTAGCTTCTCACTAAAACAATTTCTATACCTTTCATTTATATATATATATATATATATATATATATATATATATAGGATAACAAGTTATCGTTTTAGGTAATCCAGTTAGAGGTATTGAGTACTCTGTACTATGGATAGTTTTAACGTACGGCGTTGTTTGAGTCAACAAGAGGTTTCCTTAGTTAGGTAACGAGTTAGCGAGAATTCCCATGCAGGTCATTCTTGGAATAATAGTAGTGAAAGAATGAAGAATAAGATGGTCGGCTGTACAGCCGACCATCTTATTATTCACTCTTTCACTACTATATATATATATATATGAAAAAATTTGGAACCCCGCCGGCTGAACTCCTACCCCAAGTATCGAGTACTCTGGTGAGTAATGGTCTAACTGGTTTTTACCACCGCCATTCTGATATATATATATATATATATATATATATATATTATACATATGATATATAAATCCAGTAAAAAATTTGTTTATCCGTGTGAGTAGGGATGCCACTTTGGTAAAAACAGGAGTAAACAGGGGAAAGCTCTCTACGTTCGTAGGTGGAGTTCAGTATAAGAAAGATACTGTGTTTACATAAAGCATTTATTCTTATATATATATGTATATATATATATATTTATTATTGCCCTTCAGGCTATAACAGAGGTGTTCAAGACTGGCTGCCCATGGGAACTCCTATATGCAGATGATCTAATGCTCATAGCTGAATCAATGGCTGAACTAGAGAAGAAATTCCAAACATGGAAGCATGGCCTAGAATCAAAAGGCCTTAAAGTTAACTTGTCTAAGACTAAAGTTCTAGTTTGTAGGAAGGAAAATAGGGCACCGGTCCCATCTGAGAAATGGCCATGCTCAGTGTGTAGGAAAGGAGTAGGCAGAAACTCCATTTTATGTCCCAAATGCAAAGTATGGGTGCATAAAAGATGTAGTGGGATCACAGGTAAGCTAACTAAGAATATAGATTTTATATGTGGCCGGTGTTCTGGTGCAATAAGTAGCAGCAAGTGCCCACAGAATACTAGCTCATTCCATTGCACAGATGGTTCTATAGAAATAGTGGACAGCTTCCGTTACCTGGGTGACAAAATCAGCAGTTTTGGAGGGTGCTCTGAAAGTACCGTAGCTAGAGTTAGAACGGGATGGAAAAAGTTCAGAGAGCTTATACCACTATTGGCCGCTAAAGGGTTCTCTCTAAAAATGAAAGGCAGGCTGTATGATGCCTGCATACGAAAAGCAATGTTACATGGCAGTGAGACCTGGGCATTGTGTGCAGAGGATATACGCAGACTGGAGAGAAACGAAGCTTGCATGCTCCGCTGGATGTGTAATTGTAATATATGTGAATGGCAAAGCATAAACGAACTAAGGGAGAAATTAGGAATAAGAGGGATCAAATGTTGTTTACTCGAGAGAAGACTACGTTGGTATGGTCACGTGATGCGCATGAAAGACGACAGCTGTATAAAAAAGTGCAGGGCAATAAAATTAGACGGTAGCCACGGAGCAGGCAGACCCAGAAAAACCTGGGACGGCTTGATAAATTCCGACCTCACACACTTACACCTCTCCAAGACAATGTCACTGGACCGAGATCTTTGGCGCTACACAGTCATACAGAAGACCCGCCTTGCCTAAGTACAAAGTGAAACCTACAGTCAGTAGGCACCTCTAACAAAATACACCCCCGTCCCACTACCCCCACCCCATCCACACCACCCCCTTAAATGTGAAGTTATGTTGGTACCACAACATCCAGTCCGAAACAAATGAGGTGTAGATGTCACGACAAAAAAAAACACACAGTCCATGCTGTAATGTGGGCGTGTAGGTAACACGGTAAAAACCTCCCAGTCCAGACTGTAAACGTGGTTCGTGTTCGGAAGGGCATCCAGCCGTAGAAAACCCGCCAGACAGTCCTACACGAGCAGGACAACAAATCTTGCCTCAAGTGGGAAAACTCCCGTCCAAACCCATGCAAGCGTGGAATATGGACGTTAAACGATGATGATGATGATATATATAAATATATATATATATATATAAAATGTTACAGTATCATAAAAGAGGATAGAAAGAAGAGGTATAAAGAGGTGCGATACAGAGTATTACAAGCCAAAAGCGGGTATGTAAGTGCTCGATGCTTGGGTTATCAGAATTAAATATTAGAGAAAATTAATATTTAGTGTACAGGATTAAGCAGAGCGGTAATAGGCAAAATAATTAATGAAAGAGTTACAAGCCATTAAATCGTATCTTTATAAAGCTCTTACACATGTTTCACCCAATGGGGTTCGCCTGAGGCAGATATTAAGGCAAAGTTTTAATTATATACCCTATTTGGGTAAAATAATAAATTTATATCACAGTGCATATTAAATATACGTATGAGTTCCCGTATGAGCAAGACAAGGTAAGCTGACCGGACACTGCCCACAACAGGACAAACCGTCTAACCCATGCTAGCGTGGAAGAACGGACGTAAAACGATGATGATGATGATGATGTATAAAACAACGGTGGGAAGAGATTAGTATGCTAAGGGAGGTAATTACCGGTGCTAGTATAATGTTTCTTCTCTAACTAATGACCTCTACCAGCTATGTAAAAAGTTTTATTTTATCAATTAAAAGAAATTAACATAAGTAGGGTTAGTCAACTCAGTGTAAATGAGGCCGTGTTAAGGTGTGAGTATGAATAATTAGTAAAGTTGTTAGAGACCAGACACGGGTTTAAATAGTGAAATGGGGCACGTTAGGTGCGAATCTGAAGGCTTAGAAAAATAAAGTCAATTTGGATATAATTTGTATATTCATATGATCGATTGTCTAAGAAGTTGCTTGGGTATAGGCAGCAGTTCTGTAAGATTACCCAAGGACCAGTCTGGATAAGTGGAAGAATACAGTGGGGTAGGCCTGGCTGAATATACGTAGTGCGGCTTCCTGGTGGGAAAACAGAGGGTGGATGATGGTGTTATTCTACGTTGTTTAATGGTAAGTCTACCACCGGTAAGTCAGGCCAGCATGTGGTGTTGAGAGCATCAGGTGTTATGGTGGTTATACAGTTGTTGGGTTCCATTTGTAGAAGGATTGTTGTAGTCGATGGCTGCAATTGATGACAGTTTCAGCCTGACTATTTATGAGCTCATGGGGTGCTTGTACTATATAATACAGTTCCATTAGGCAGAGTTGGCAGCTTTTTTAAAAGTTATATGGTGTTGCTTGGTTCACAATTTCCCAATGAGTGGTGTAGCTAATATTAGAGTCATTTAATTGGGTAATATAATTAGCGAGGGAGGTAGAGTATCTAAGCTTCCTATTCCTAAAAGAGTAGAAATGTGCTCGAAATCTGGTCTTGAACGCCCCAGAAGTAGCTCCTATGTAAGACAACACTATTATGACTAGTAACCGTGCATCTATAGATAATATTTCTAGTCAAGCAGTAGCCTCGGAGTGGACAGTTAACAGGGTTACGACAGTTGCAATGTTTTTTGTTGTCACCTCTAAGGTGGTGAGTGTTGGTGTTAATTGTATTACTATTATTATCACCATCACCATAGCTACCATTGTTGTAGTTGGCATTACTATAGCTATAAACACGCAAAATGGTACCACGCTCACCTCTCATGTTATAGCGTCTTCTACAGCCGTTGTTAGAGCTGTTATGGTTTCTAACCCTGTCGTCGGTCACACTACTGGTGCAGCAGTTAGTTTCTAATGTGGTGCTATTGTGTAATCTACTGCTAATACTAAGTACCTGTTCTGGTTACTACTATCGTTATCGAGTGGGGCGAGAGAATTGTTAAGGTTAACCGAGTTGTCATATTCCCTAAAATTCTCATTACTAGGATGTTGTATTCTAGTGAACTTGCTGTGGTTACTTATTGCTATGAGGTCGGCTAGATTAGATGTGGTGGAATAGGAGATTTTTATGTTATTTTTATTGAGGATTTTTCTGTATCTGTGGTTAGGTGGAAAGTTCCTCTCTAAGGCACCAAAAAAGATACTGGGTAAATTGGAAGCCACACTCCGAGAGTAGGGGAGATGGAACCATAGGACATTATGGTGGCGATTACGCGTGGATCTGGGGTTACTACGGGGGTTATTGCCTTGGTGGGTGTCCCTATCAAGGCTATAGTATAATGCGTGCTCTGTTGGCATTATGCCTGAGTGCACGGACACTCCCAGTGCGGCAGTTCAGGGTTACCCTAGGCGAGTTAGAAGGTGTAGGTAATAAACCGTCACCTTTATTAAGCTTGTAAGTGGGAAATAATTCCAGTAGGCTGCAGTTACTACTATTATTAACCGGACCATGATGGTGTAGGTATGAATATACCCGTCCCACTAGCTTTATGGTTAAGTGGCATTATTAGCCCTTCTTATACTTTTTACACTTGTAGGGCCGCTGTTTCATTGGTTATAGGTATGGCTCGCTATAACACTGGTCCTACATGAGAGGGAGGGGGCTGTATAGAGCCTACGTCGTGGAGGTGTGAAATTTTGCTGTTATAACCTGAATCAGCCAATGCCTTGTTATAATAATCAGCAGTTTGGTTGAAGAGGTCTTCATTAGCAGAAAGCCTCGAGATTCTATGTGAGATGATCTACACAATAGAGCTGAGCGTAGATTTAGGGTGGTTAGAAGCATAGTTGATGTAGGAAAGGACCTCACCTGGCTTATGGTAAGGTCTGTATAAGCAGGTACCTAATTCTAACGTAACATCTAAGAAATTAACTATATTATGGTTGTGGTCGATAGTTACAGAGAGGCCGTATGATTTAAAGAACTTGTGTATATGTTTTTTAAGGTTTTCTATCCTACTGGGGGGAGGGGGGGGGCTATGGTTCTTTACAGTAAATAAGGCATCGTCCCTGTATACACCTTGTAGCTCAGGGATCTCATCTCTAAGTCTGTGCACGAGGTAAATTCCGACCAGGTCAGTTGCCTGCGCCGAGTCACTTGACCCCGTCGTGATATCAAAGTTATCAGGACAGTTGGTTCTGGTCTAGTAGGAACCCTCGAAATGAACAATGGTTCTCCGCGCTGCAAGCACTATATCTATTTCTTTTTTAGTTAAACTAGTGTTAGATCTAGCTAAGATGAGGGTCTTATTTAAGAGTATAGGGGAAATAGAAACGTAGTAGGATAAATTTCAGAGATGCCTTATCAGGTAGATCTGTGAACCATTTAATGACCTGGTCGGTATTGTTCCAGAGACGGACCTTAGCTTTACTATTAAGTTTGGGTATTATCCTATCAAGGATCACTTTGCTAATTCTACCTATATCTGAAGTGGAGGGGCATATTAATCTAATAGAGGGGCTTTAGTTAAAATTATATTTGTGATCCTTAAGAGAAAATTTTGGTGTCATAGGTACATAAGGGTTAGTGTATTTATCTATATCTAAGCTAGTTACAATGTCTTTGCCTAATCTATTAATGTCGTTTAAAGTGCTAATAGGCGTTTTCATGTAATTTTTGTTTAATTCATTATGGATGAATTGTCTATATCTACTTACAACCAACTTATACAAGTTCTTAGTTTTATCCGAGGCAACGAAAAGGTGTCTGTCGTTCTTGATCTTAGCGGTGAGAGAGTTGAGGGATGTCAGGAACATATTGCTGCATTTGCGTCTATTCTTAAATTTGATATTTATAGTTAGAGAAGAAACATTATACTAGCTCCGGTAATTACCTCCCTTAGCATACTAATCTCTTCCCACCGTTGTTTTATACTTAACCATGTATATTTAATATGGACTGTGATGTAAATTTATTATTTTACCCGAATAGGGTATATAATTAAAACTTTGCTTTAATATCTGCCTCAGATATTTATATCTTTATAAAGATATGATTTAACGGCTTGTAACTCTTTCATTATTTTGCCTATATATATATATATGGAGGCACATGGCTTAGTGGTTAGAGCATTGGCCTTGCAATCGAAAGGTTGTGAGTTCAATTCTCAGACCGGGTGATGTGTTGTTTCCTTGAGCAAGACACTTTATTTCACATTGCTCCAGTTTACTCAGCTGGGGTCCCCATCATTCCACTGCAAAGTGGTCGTGGAGGTGCCACGGCAAAAAAGCACCCATCACTCACTGTAAATGAGGTTGGTGTTAGGAAGGGCATCCAGCTGTAGAAATCAAGCCAGAATCAGTTCCCGTCCCACCCTTGCAAGCAGGGAAAAAGCGGACGTAAAATGATGATGATGATAAGACGAAGCTTGTTGAATAGAATGGTCATAGCTTCTGTCGTTTCCCCACCAACTCAATAACCAATTAAGTTTGTATTATTAAAATTCAGATCCAACTGATTAGAGTGCACACATACGTTAATCAGTAGAAGCTGTGTCAAAGACACAACAACCTCTCTAGTATTTATGATCTACACAATAAACACACCCAGTACTTGCTGTAAAGTGGTTGGTGATAGGAAGGGCATCCAGCTGTAGAACACTTGCCAAGCGAGGAGTTAGGAGCATCCTTCAGTTTGAGACAAAAGACATGACAGCTTCTGTGCACCCGATAATGAAAGTACGTAAGCGGGATACAGACCTCCTTGGCCTGTCTGGGACGTCAGTGGTCCTGCTTCAGTACTGACTTGGTGTATGTAGACCTGCCCAACCCTTGCTAGCAGGGTAAACGGATGTTAAATGATGATGATATATGAATGACAAAATGTGTGCCAAGCAAACCTCTGAACCAAACAACCTTGCCTGCACCTCAATATGATGTATAAAATATTATATGTATTTTTGTCAATAATATTAATTATTATTATTATTTTATTTCTTTGTCAAGATGTGCTGGTTTGATGGCACCATTAGAAGGGAAAGGTGGAGCCTGTTCAATCCGATTGAGTGAACCACTTCTCAAATTGAGATCACGGAAAGATCTGGTGGAAACATTACTTGTAAGCTATTCAAATGTTTATTTCATTTCAATTTAAATTTTAATAACTAAAGGTAAAATTCTATTATAACAAATACCATTATAATAAATGTTTCAGTATAATGAATTTTTTTTAAATACCCGAGATAATAACAAACAAATGCTTGATTTGTTTCAGTCGATTTCATTATAAAGAATTTTTCGTTACAACAGATTTTTTTTTTATACCCCGAGAATTTTGTTATTATGGAATTTCACTGTATTACAATTCAGAATTTTAACCAAAAAACATTAGCTCCACTATATTGAAAAATTTGGATGATTAATGTCACAGGTATAACTTTTATCCCACTATGTAACACAGCTGAAGAATCCTTCTAACCCTTTGTTTGGCAGGTTTTCTAAGGCTGGATGACCTTCCTATCACCAACCACGTTACAGAGTGTACTAGGTGCTTTTAATGTGTAAATCACAAATACCAGGAAGGTTGTCATGTCTATGACAGCTGAAAAGTCCTGATCTTATAACCGATTTTCAAGCTTAGTTGGGATTTCATCAGAGAGTATGTATATTATCTAAACAACCATAAGGAAATATGTAATTGATGGGCTTGTATACCTTATATACCTTGTATACCTTATCACTTATATTAGTATCCTGAAATGAACGTACTGATATGCATACTATTAACACTCATGTTGGTAGTTATTTAAACCAGCTGTATCCGGCCAGAATTCTCTCACCTCTTTCTTTCAAACCAGCCATAACTGGCTGCACATACTGATGTTAAGGTATTGTTCTCAAAATAAATATCAAAATCTCGTAGATTCGATATTATGTGAAATAAAGTGTTTACTTTGAAAATACAATAGTAAATATAGAGTAATATAAATGTTAAAGGATTAAGATATATATTAAGTTGTACACTAATCAAGTAATGTGTACGACAAAGTTATATCTTCATATATAACGAAACTGTGTAAATATCATTCTTTCAATTTGCAGAGAAATACATATATTTGCCATGTTTACATGTCTATATATTAAAAATGTGAAAATTAGTATATATATTTACTCTATATTTTCTTTTTTTCATTTTGTATTTTTCTTTACTTTCAGCATGAAATGATCCATGCCCACCTACATGTCACCAAATGTCAAGTAAGTATAATAAACGTTTTCCCTTCTGAACAAAACTAGTTTCAGTTCAGATAACATAATGTTAATTATGTCATTATTTAGCTCGAGACTACACTGTATAGAGCAGATGTCTGATAAAAGGTCTTCTGTTCATGACCATTTTGTCTTTTTTTTCTGACATAGTATATTTAGGACTGAGGTACCAAATTGGCAGAATCATTAGAACATTGGATAGAATGCTTTACGGTTTTTGTTCAGGCTCACTGTACTCCAGGTTCAAATCTTGCCAGTGTCAACTGCCTTTTGAGGACAATAAAAAAGTACCAGTCCAGTACTGGGGTCGATTCTTCCTCTCTCTCTCTCAATCCTTCATTGGCTGTTTTTAGACCTGGAGAGGGCCCAAGAAACACCATATGTCACAATGGCATCCCTACATTTTTGTTATTGCGGTTGATTTTGGCCTAGTCATCTCTTTATTCTCTTAATAGGATCCATTATTTTTAATGAAATTATTTCTATCATCAGGAAAGTGACCCCCATGGTCCAAAATTCAAGGAACATATGTACCGTATAAACAAAGCAGCGGGTACCAATATAACTGTGAGTACTTAAATTTACATTACTCTATATATACTATTGTATTTTAAGGTTTTTATTTAACCCTTTAACATTTACATTACTTTTATTTACTATTATATTTTTATGGTATAGGCTTTACCTCACATAATATTGAATTTATGAGATTTTGATATTATTTATTTTGAGAACACCTTAACATCAATATAATTGGTTTGAACAGAAAGAGGTGCGAGAATTCTGGCCGGATGGGGGACGGTTTAAAGGCTAAAGGATTAAAGACATTTTTCTCTCTCTTTCTCTCTACCAAAAATATTAGATATGAGCCAAAGAATGTCAATTTTAAAATATCATTATCATCACCACCATAGTCATTTAACACCTGATTTTCCTGCTAGCAAAGATTGGACATGTCATCACAGACCTGACATCATTCAAGTGGAGCCTCTGACTTCAGCAGAAAGTAGGGCCTGGAAACTCCACATACAATCAAGCCCTCTACCAAGTGCATTCCAACACTAGGGAAGATGTCATATCTTTGGCATAGTTGAAGAGTCTTCCTAACCCTTTGTTTGGCAAGTTTTCTATGACTGGATGCCCTTCTTATCACCAACCATTTTACACTAATGTAAAAAATGGCAGAGGTGATTCAAGTAAGCTAGTTGTTGCTATTTATCTTATGAAGCTGCAAAGGAAAATCCTGCTTTAGCATAGAATATTGCCTTAAAATATTTCAGTAATCAATAATTGTTGGTTTGCAGTGGGGTATTTTTGTGGAAGACCAGCAGTTGCTCATGCATATTGGTTTCACCTCTCCATGCTACTGATGTTGTCCAAGAGAAAGGTAAAGGTTGATATAGCTTGGCACCAGTGACATTGCAACTCATTTTTTCCAGCTGAGTGGATTAGAGCTATGTGAAATAAAATGTCTTGCTCAAGGACACAATGCATTGGCCAGTCTGGGAATCGAACTTACAACCTTATGATTGTGATCCCAATGCTCTAACCACTAGGCCACGCACTTTTCATCATCATCTTCGTTTAACGTCCATTTTCCATGCTAGCATGGTTACTAATACTATATTATATTCTTACTTTTTGCTTGGGGGTCAGTTGGAGACAGTTGCTTCTGACAGGACCCGCTGGAAGGAGTGTTTGAGGACTCTGTCCCCCACGACCCTCTCAGGAATAAGTGGGCAAAGAAGAACTTTTTATCTGTACTAATAATAAATATTTGCTCTACAGTTTTATATATATTATTGCATATATACATATATACATATATACGATGATGATACACCCACATATCTGTTTATATATATATATATACTACTTTTATCACATTGTCTCTGGGTTTTGGTTTTTGTATTTATTATGACTATATATGGTGTTAGGAAGGGCTTCTAGCTGTAGAAATCAAGCCAAACTCAGTTCCTGTATAAGCAGGACATGTTCACCCGACCTGGCACTGCCCACAACAGGACAACCCGTCTAACCCATACTAGCATGGAAGAATGGACGTAAAATGATCACACACACACTCTCTCTCTCTCTCTCCCCTCTCTCTCTCGCGCACACTATGGGATTATTAAGTTTATGAATTGACATTCAATTTATTTTAAATCATTTTAATAATATCCTTTGATTTTTATATTTTACATGTGGATTATTTTTCTTTATTTCTATTGAGGTTTATCACAACTTTTATGATGAAGTTAATTTGCACAAACAACATTGGTGGCGTTGTAATGGGCCTTGTCAACACTGGAGACCATTTTATGGCTGGGTGAAACGAGCCACAAATCGAGCACCTTCCAAAAATGACCTTTGGTCGTCAAGACACCAGCAAACTTGTGGGGGAGAGTTTATTAAAGTTAAAGAACCAGATAATTATGGTAAAAAGAAAGAGGCTAAAGTTTCGAAAAATGATAAAAAAAGTAAGTTGCTCTTACAAATATCTTCAAAATTGTTACTGGTGCAGACTTGTCGACTCTCTCCATCCAACAGGGAGATCTCTGACCCACCCCAAACTGGGTGAGAGATCTCTTCTCTTGTGAAAATAAGTATAGCTTTCATTATGTAAAATCTCTCCATTTTGCGTCTTTATTATCAGTTCACTTATGCTATGTTGTTCATGCACACTAACATTACACATTCATTAGTGCATACTTTATTTTTAGCCTTTTCAGGTCTTCTGCAGTCAAGGCTCATGTCTCGCTACCATGTAGCTTTGAAGTTACATGCAGAGAGAAGCTTTTTATATCACTCAGAAGATCCCAATTTACTGTGTCAAAAGCCTACGACAGATCTATAAATGCAATGAACAGGTCCTGTTATTGCTCTTTGTATTTGTCCTGGAGCTGTCTGTCAACAAAGATCACACTGACTGTGCCTCAGTTCCTGCAGAAACCACATAGTAACTCTAGTTTGAGGCTTCCAATATTGATTGAACCACCCTTTTAACCATAATCTTGGCCAGGACCTTCCAAGCAATATACAGGAATGTTATACCCATACTGTTTCAACAAACAGATTTGACTCCCTTGTTCTTGTAGATGTTGACAATGTTGGCATCCTTCTAATGTTGAGGTATATACCGTATATGCCGGCATACAAGTTGATCCGGCGCATAGGTTGACCCGCCCTAAAATTCTGAGGTGTAATTTAGGTTTAGACCCCCCCCCCCCCCCCACCACACACACACACAAAAAAAAAAGAGGCAGTTGGAGGGGAAATAATTCCAAAAATTTAGTGGTTTTAAAGGCTAAGACATTTTTTTCTAAAATATTTCAGTTGCAAGTGTGTTCTCACTGAATAACCAGCCCAGCCTAACCTTAATGAACCTATGGTAACCTACTTTATGAGCTACATCAAGTCATATAATCTCTACGTTAAATAGACTTAACAAATATGAGATTCAGTAGGAAATAGTTGTGGTGGGCTGCTAGAGTTATGATAAGTGGTGTACAACGAGTGTTAGGCAGGCAGTTTCATTGTTTAACCCTCAGTGGTAAAGGTTCGCATTTTATATTCGGCGGACAAGTCGACCCCTGGTTTTGGAGAGATATTTTTAAGCTCCAAATGTCGACTTGTACACCGGCACATACGGTACACTTGGTTCCATACTTCTGTGATATGATGGTGAAGTGTTCTTATGTAACCAACTTTTCAGCAATAAGTAATTTCTAAACAATGTGCACCTACGGAAGCCTATGTGGCAAATGTTCCTGTAATCAACAAGCAGTTGTCAAATGACTTAAACCTATCGGGACCCTAGGAATCACATTGAAAAGAATGCAACAGATAAATGCCAGTTAATATTATGTTGTCCAAAAAAAAAATCATAAATGTTTTTAGTTTTTAATTTGTTGAATACTTCTTTTAAATATTAACCTGTTTTCACTCTTTCACTTCAATGTAGCTTCTTCAAAGAATGGAAATCTTTTGGCAATGATTAAGAAAAAGTATATTTTGAATCATCCAAAACCAACAGTGATATCTAAATTTACAAACAAGTCTAAGAAAAGTTCATCAAATAAACCAAGCATCCAGTCTCCATTAAAGGACTACAACACTTCAGTAGTTACTAAGAAAACAAGCTCTACCTCATCTCCACGTAATACCCTGGGATCATCAGCAAGTTTCTCTAAAGACACTAAAGCTGTTGGTAATGGTGTGAGTCAGTCAACTATGAATAACTTTCTGGGTCAGCTTCATAAAGAGAGACTTGAACGCAGGTTAATGTCTCAGACTCACGGGCATAGTTCATTGACACAAACAAAGAAAAGAGAACATGAAAAAGAATCTGGCCTTAAATATGTAAAGAAGAAACATCTAGATGTAAGTGAAAGCCAGCCTCCACAAATCACACCAGAAATAATAAGAAATAAACTGAAAGTAAATGAAAAAGACATAGCCCATTCTTTTAAAAGAATTCAAAATCAAAACACTACATCCACACAACTAAAAATTTCAAGTCCCCCAGATGGTAGACAAATTACTTCAAATGCTCTTAAAGTTTTAGAGAAAAAAAATAGTATCTCATTCTTGGAAAAAAGTTCCTTAGTTTCTAAGGATAACAAATGTTCCACCATTTCTAAAGATAAAAGAGGCTCGCTAGTTTCTAAAGATAAAAAGGGTGCAATAAAACCAATCCCTAATCATAAGAACACTAACAAGTTGGACATTTCTAAATTATTCAGTTCTTCAAAAGACACAAATAGTAAACTTCCTGTTGAATCCAAATTACTATCTGAGTTAATTGTTAATGATGAAATGAAACAAAATACATCTTTGCTTTCTGATGAGCAACTAAAAAGTTTATCACCCTCAAAGAAGAAAACCGAAACGTCTGTACCTGAATCTTTTACTTCATCTGTTAGTAAAGAACATAATAGCTTTTCAAATTCATCTTTGCATAACCCACACAAACATAGAAAATTATCAACAACAGATGGGAAAAAAAGCCCTAAACTTCAATCCACTTTATCAAATTCTGACCCAACGTCCACTAAAAGTAGAACAAGCTCTCATCATTCTACTTCGAAAAGTTCACCTTTTTTAAATAACTCTTCCATTAAAGACTTTTTTGATTGTGGTGGAACATCAAACCAATTGACAGCGAGTGGCAGTAATAATGCTAACCCCATTATCATTGACAATTCTTATGATTCTG
Source organism: Eledone cirrhosa (assembly GCA_964016885.1). Classification (NCBI taxonomy): domain Eukaryota; kingdom Metazoa; phylum Mollusca; class Cephalopoda; order Octopoda; family Eledonidae; genus Eledone; species Eledone cirrhosa. The sequence continues at coordinate 121,556 of CAXHJY010001549.1, read as the reverse complement.
ACGACTCTGATGAGGCAAATGTCTCTTGTCCTGTTTGTAAAAAACACATTCCTGAAATTCTTATTAATAAGCATTTAGACAAGTGCCTCTCTATGAAACTAATATCAGAAAATGTATTATAACATTAAACGCATTGGTGTTTAACCAATGATTGATTGGCAAATGGAAATAGAGGTGTGCTTGTACACAAAGTGAAGCTTGTATATTTATCACCCGTCCTCGTCCAGACCCATGCTAGCGTGGAAAATGGACGTTAAACGATGATAATGATGATGAATATATCATTTACCACCAGAAACATCACATGGTTCAAATATAGATATAATCATCATCATCGTAATTTTTACAGCCACTTTTCCCATCATCGTAATTTTTACAGCCACTTTTCCATGCTGTCATGGATTTGACAAGATGGCTTGAGACAATGTTTTGTAGCCCTTTCTGACACCAGTCCTTTTGGTTGCCTTTTATGACATGCACTATTGTAAAATCAAAATATTTTGTTGAAATATAATATACTAGCAGAATGGCCCGGCGTTATTTGGGATTTGCTCTAGGGTTCTTATATATTTGATATATATTTATCCTTATTGAGCCTCGTGAAATAAATACGTTTATTTATATTTTGTTATTGTATATGCAAAAATATCTGTACATGAATATATAATTATATATATATTTGATATATATTTATCCTTATCGAGCCTCGTGAAATAAATATATTTTGTTATTGTCTATGCAAAAATATCTGTACACGAATATATAATTATATATATATATATATATATTAAAATAACAGATTAAAGTTTAAGCAAAGAATCGCTGCTTTCACCCTTAACCGGATCTTCTGAAATTAAAAAAAAGTCAATCTGTGAACGCAGAAGTAAATATTTTGAAAAACGTTTCACACTATATATATATATATATATATTTGTTAATATATTTGTTACACACACTGAAGCACACAAATGCAGAAACGCACGCAAACTCACACACACACATGATAATAGATTTAACTCATAATGGAACCCTGCGCGAACACACGCACACGCATTAATTACTTATAGCTTTCCTTCCCCTCTTCCAGCATCTCTCTCTCTCTCCTGCTATATCCCCCTCTTTTAGTCTGTCTGTTTCTTTCACTCTCACTCTTTCTCTTTATAACTCACTCACATGAATACTAAAGGGTTAAGCTATTGTTCTCAAAATAAATAATATTAAATGTATGAGATTTTTATATTATATGAGATAAAGCCTTTACCATGATAATAATATAGTATATATAGAGTAATGTAAAGGCTAAAGGGTTAATTCCATCAGACCATGTGAGAGAGTTTATAATCACTCACGCACACATACACACTCACGCATGCAAACGCACACGTACACACACACGCACGTACACACACACAGAATAGTTATTCCACTGTCATGTAGCTTTGACGCATACAACTCTCAAAAGACGGCGTCTGTCACTCTCTCTCCCGCTATCCCCCTCTTTTAGTCTGTCTGTTTCTTTCACTCTCACTCTTTCTCTCTGTAACTCGTTCACATTTCTCCCCTCTATCGAAAAACGCTGTGACGAATGGGGAGAAGGAGGAGGAGGAGGAGGAGTAGAGAGCCACTTCTTCACTTCGCCTCTCCGTTTCTTTCTCTCCCCTCTCACTCCCTCATTATGTACAGACATTGGCCACTTCACTAATTCGATCCCTAGGTCAGAATAATTTGAAATTTTTTTTGCTCAAAACACTTCTGGGGCCATACGGGTTACATGTGTAAAGGTTGAAAAAAAAACGGTCGGGTACTTCTCGAGTTTTAGGGAAACAGACACACAGACAGACATTTTATATATATAGATAAACTCATGTTTTTGAGACATATATATATATATATATATATGAAAAGATTCAGGACCTGACGGCTGAGCTCTTGGTGGCACTTGGAGGAATGTGTGTGTGCTTCAGTTCAGATATAGCTGTCAAAATGGCCGGAGCTCAACCGTCGGGAGCTCAACCTGAATGTTTTCATATTACCCACTCTACTACCCCCAAGTGTCGAGTACTCTGGTGGGTTATGGTCCTCTTGGTATTTTACCACTCCCTATCTGATATATATATATATATATATATATGTATGTGTGTGTGTGTATATAATATATGTATATATATATATATGAGTGCATAATAGATGTATATAATTATGTATATAATTATATATATATGTATATAATTATATGTATATAATTATATGTATATAATTATGTGTATAATTATATGTATATAATTATGTGTATATATATATGTCAGTTATAATATATATATATATCAGTTCCCGTCCCACCCTTGCAAGCAGGGAAAAAGCGGACGTAAAATGATGATGATGATGATGATGATATGTATATATGTATATAAAATTGTGTATATGAATATGTATATATGTGTGTGTATATAATATATGTATATAAATATGTATATATGTATATAAATATGTGTATATGAATATGTATATATGTGTATATGTATATAAATATGTATATATATATATATGTCTTTTTCTTCTTCTTCACTCCCTTATTCCTGAGAGGGTCATGGGGGCAGAGTCCTCAAAAACTCCTTCCAGCAGGTCCTGTCAGAAGCAACCATCTCAAACTGATCTGGTTGGATCCCCAAGTGAGACCAGTCAAGCTCTTGGATGTTATCTGACCATCTTGTTCGAGGTCTACCCTTGGGTCTCCTGCCGGTTGGTTTTTACCCATAAAATCTGTCGAGCGACTCTTTCCTGACACATTCTAAACACATGCTCATAGTATCAGAGCCGTGATCTCTCAATTTGGAGAAGTAGTGGCTCTATCTGGAGTGACGCTCTGATCTCTGTGCTACGCACTCTATTGAGTAACATTACTCCAAAGACCCTTCGGAGGAATCCCATTTCGGCCACTTGTATTCGCGATTGTATTCATTCACTCATTACCCAAGATTCATAACCATAGGTAAGGGTTGGTACAAATACTGAATTGAAGATAGCGAATTTGGCGTTTAATCCTATCTCCCTTCTGATTACCGAATGCTGAAGCTGGTGCATTTGTGCTCCAGCTCCTGCAGTTTTTGCACTTATTTCTGCATCCTGCCTTCCATGACTTGTGAACACGACCCCAAAATACTTGAAATTCTCTATCTGCTTCAGTGGAACTACATTTACATGTAGAGTGCACTGCGCAGGCTTCTTTGAGGGGACGAATGTCTCTGTTTTCACAGCACTGATTTTCATTCCAGCCGTGCAGCACTCAGCATCAAACCTATCAAGTGCAATTTAGAAATCATCTTCTGTCGAGTTAAGTAATACCATGTCGTCTGAAAATTCCAGCCAACTTATTTTACACTTGCCATATATATATATGCGATGAATTAATACGATTTTCGTATACTCCCAGTTCCACTAACTTGCCTCATGTATAAGGTTAGAGCTTTCCATATTTTTATTTATATTGTTTAAATATTGAGTATTGAATGTTTGACTTTGTATTATTAGTCAGCCTTTACATGCATGTATCATCATCATCATCATCACCGTTTTTACGTCCGTTCTTCCATGCTAGCATGGGTTAGATGGGTTGTCCAGTTGTGGGCAGTGACCAGTCAGCTGACCTTGTCTTGCTCATACGGGAACTGATTCTGGATTGATTTCTACAGCTGGATACCCTTCCTAACACCAACCTCATTTACAGTGAGTGTTGGGTGCTTTTTTGCCGTGGCACCTCCACGACCACTTTACAGTGGAATGATAGGGACCCCAGTCCCTATCATCTCATTTCTACAGCTGAGTAAACTGGAGCAATGTGAAATAAAGTGTCTTGCTCAAGGAAACAACACATAACCCGGTCTGAGAATTGAACTCACAACCTTTCGATTGCAAGCCCAATGCTCTAACCACTAAGCCATGTGCCTCCATATGTATGTGTATATGCATATAATCTCACTATGTATATATATATAAATGTATGTAACATAGACTATGTGGGTGGAGGTGCATGTGAAGGAGGGTTGGACACAAAGAACCGTTGGTATCCATGCTGGATGAAATGGGAGGCGATGTGAAAGGACTGGGTCTCGAAATCGTGGTCCTGGCAACAGAGCCGACAAAGACAGAGGAATTGGAGTAGGGTATGGAGAGTTAGGTATTAGGTTCTAGTAGTATGGAGAGTTAGGTATTAGGTTCTAGTAGTAGATGTATCCGTTTTCTGATTGGTTGATTTTGTAGTCTCTGTGTATAGTTCTAATACTAATTATTGACATGTTTACCACTGTTTTGGTCAATGGGAACGACAATCACCATGACAAAAACAACAATAAAAAGTATTTAGAATATTTAGGATGATCATAGTGATGTTATAAATACGAGTTTTGAATTTTTCGATTTTTCCTGTGGCTGTGGAAAGCACAACCCTCGCCTGTCACTTGTGTCATAAACATGCAGATCTACAGCTGGTCTACAAAGTCATGGACGTGGATGGGATGAGAATGAAGAATCAATAAGAGACGGCAATCGTCTGTGAAGACGCTGCAATCCTCATGTATGTATATGTGTCTGTGTGTGTGTGTGTGTGTGTGTGCGCGCGTGTATTCTGGCTGTCAAGTATTATTTTCTCAATTGTTTTATTTGTTTTGTTTTATTTTTTATTCTTTCTCTAGGACTTCTGATATTTTCTTTGAAAGCAAAATTTTTACATTGGCCTCTAAAGTTCTACTGTGGGTCCCTGAGGGGCCCACTTGCTATCAGGCAAGCTGATGATCTGGTCAGTCCACCACACTAACAAACTACATCACACACCACACACCACCACCACCACATTACACCACCACGCTAGACCACAACCACACCACACCAACACACTACACTACCACCACATCACCACACCAGTACCACCACACCAACACACCACACCAACACACTACACTACCACCACATCACCACACCAACACACTACACCAACACACTACACTACCACCACATCACCACACCAGTACCACCACATCACCACACCAACACACTACACTACCACCACACTACACCAACACACTACACTACCACCACATCACCACACCAGTACCACCACATCAACACACTACACTACCACCACACCACACCAACACACTACACTACCACCACACCACACCCACCAAATCACCACACTACACCACCACATCACACACAACACCACCAACACACTACACCACCACACTACACTACCACCACACTACACCAACACACTACACTACCACCACACCACACCACACCCACCAAATCACCACACTACACCACCACATCACACACACCACACCAACACACTACACTACCACACTACACTACCACCACACCAACACACTACACTACCACCACACCACTACTACTACACCACCACCACCACACCACTACGACCACATCACCACCACCATCACACTACACCACCACCACACTACACCACCACCACCACCACACTACACCACCACCACACCACCACCACATCACACACACCACCACTACCACCACATCATCACCACCACCACCACACTACACCACCACCACGCTACACCACCACCACGCTACACCACCACCACACTACACCACCACCACCATACCACCACTGCTACATACCTAATTCTACTTAACTAATACTCACAATAGGAAGTACAAAATTTCCATGACAATATCCAACAGCTAATCAGATCTATACAGCTGGATCATATTCAAACAATTGAGAAAGGTGTGGAACTACTTGTGACATTGAAAATATTAATAGAAGTTATATCAGGATATTACAATATATAATGTAGAGTAATGGGAAATTCTAACCTCTTGTCCACCTCAACATCTAAAAAATTGTTATATCCTTCTTTGGTATGGAAACAGCAATGATCAACTGCAAAGTGTAAACAAATTTGTGTATAAGTGGTGCCAACTGTGCAATAACATATGTGGAGGAGGTGAGGCAGGAGTTTCTGATAGTAATGTGTACCAAAGTTGCCTTGGTGTAAAAGTAATAAATAAAAACTGATGTTTGTTCTCATTAACATCATTTTGAAATAGCCCCCTTAAATATTCAAATTGCTCCCCTGTTGGGCGTGCACCTAATGTTGGGAATCACTAATGTAGAGTGATGGGAAATTATATTATCCATTGATTCAGCTGAAGAAATACCATTGGGAAAAGGTTTCCTCTTTATTGAACATAGAACCAGACCTGTCAACTCTCCCTGTCCGACGGGATCTCCCACCCACTTTGGGGTGGGTGAAAGGGGTACAGCTTTCATTATGTAAAATCTCTTCATTTTCCCTCATTTCTTCTCATTTTAGGGCACTTTTTTTCATGGTACTCTCTGTTGGGGTTTTTAGAGGTTGGCAGGTCTGTAGAACTGTTTCAAAAAAAGAAAAAAATGAGGTTAAGTTAGAGATATTGAGAGTGTTCTGCTAAGATTAGATAATTATCCTTCAGAAAATCATAAATAACAATGATTTAAATACTAGACCATTAATATATTAGGAGATATATGAAAACAGATAAAGGGAAATAATAGACTACATCCCAAATCTATTGCTAGTGAAATCATTTAGCAAAAATATAATTAGTCATGGGTAGGAAAATTTTGAGAAGAATCTTGAGATATAAGCTCTGAAATTTTAGCTAACATTTAAAACATATTAGACATCGAACAATATTAATAAACAAATACTATGCTGGCTTCGAACTGGATATATACTGTTGAAATTTATTTTATCATGGTGACTGCCCAGAAACTCTTTGGCACTATTTATTCCAATGTAGAAACTACTAGTGAGAGAGAGGACATCTTAAAAATATAATGAAGCTTTAAGATAATATATAGTCAAGATTTACCAACTATAAACAAGATATTTCAGTACATGGATTCAGCAAGAGAAACTTTTAGCTTTTCTAGAGCTACTCTTGTTTTCACTTTTTTATATTTTATTTATACTTCTTTTGGCTCCCAATTGCCTCTCCCTTTATTTCTCTGTCTATCTCGTTTTTGTGTTTTATCTTTAAAAGGTTCTTGATACCGCCCATTGTCTCTCAAAGCTTGCTAGTTCTATACTGACATTGAAAATTATTAGATAAATAAAAAAAAAAACATCCACTGAATTATTTAAGTTGTTTCCTCATATTGTCTATATTTTCTGAAACACTCCTGGAATTTTATACTGTTACACCCCCCCCTCTCTCTCTCTCTCTCTCATATATATATATATATAAACTTTATGCCTCCCACCCTGTCTTTGTCTATCTTTCTTTCTCTCACTCAAAAGTCTTCCATCTTGTTTGATAATTTCTACCAAACTTTATTGATGTACATGGATTTACAACCAGGAGAGAACAGAAATTGTAGGTTCCATGCAACTTATTTATTTAATTGGAAGGTTGAAAGTCAGTGAGAGAGAGACAAAGAAACAGTGTTGGAAAGAGAGAGTTATATACACAGAGAGAAATAGATATGTATGTATAGTATTTATATATATATATATATATAAACATATATGTGTGTGTTTGTGTATATATATTTGTATATTTATAAGTATAGATATATTGTATGAAATATATGTATATATTTATATGCTTATACACATGTATATATGTATATTTATAGATATATATACACATTTATATGCATTATATATATATAGATATTTATTTATGTATACTAGCAGAAAAACCACCCATCGGGTGGTTTTCTGCTAGCATGTGTAGTGTGTATATTGATATTATACGCAAGTATATATACATGTAGATATGATACATCAAATAAAATCGTAATTGACAATATATAATACATAGAAATTGAACGAAGACTGCATTACACTGTCTTATGTAATCAGTAATGTAATCCATGATACATTAAACAATTTAAGCGATGGCCAACATTTCAGAAATGAATCTTTAAATAAACAAAATATATTTAATGAACAGCCACAAAATTTAGTAGATAAATTATGTAATATTCCTTCATTATTTATTCAAAGTAATCCAACTTATTTTACAAATGGGATAAAAAAAAATAAACTGTACGCAATCCCACAGACCTTCCTTTATTATAGTTTAGATATATATATATATATACATAAATAAATATCTGTATGTGTATATATATATATATATATATATATATGCATAAATAAATATCTGTATATATATATATATATATACACAGATATTTATTTATGCATATATATGTATATATACACACATATATATATATATATATATTTGTGTGTGTTTGTTAGTTTTAGGAAGGTGATCCAGCTGTAGAAACCAAGCCAAAATACAGATCCATATGAGCAAGACATGGTCTCTTGATCTGACTTGTTTAATAATGCGACAACCTGTCTAACCCATGCAAGCGTAGAAAATAGATGTTAAACAATGATGATGATGATTACATATGTATATATGCTCACGGTAAATATTGATGCAATTCACTTCTACCACTGAACGCACTTTTTCCACAGAGGAATGACGGAGTATACTTAGAATAATTAAATGTGAAGTGGTTTCAGATGTTAAAGTCCCTTAAAGACGCTGCAATCCTCATGTATGTATATGTGTCTGTGTGTGTGTGTGTGTGTGTGTGTGTGCGCGCGCGTGTATTCTGGCTGTCAAGTATTATTTTCTCAATTGTTTTATTTGTTTTGTTTTATTTTTTATTCTTTCTCTAGGACTTCTGATATTTTCTTTGAAAGCAAAATTTTTACATTGGCCTCTAAAGTTCTACTGTGGGTCCCTGAGGGGCCCACTTGCTATCAGGCAAGCTGATGATCTGGTCAGTCCACCACACTAACAAACTACATCACACACCACACACCACCACCACCACATTACACCACCACGCTAGACCACAACCACACCACACCAACACACTACACTACCACCACACCACCACACCAGTACCACCACACCAACACACCACACCAACACACTACACTACCACCACATCACCACACCAGTACCACCACATCACCACACCAACACACTACACCAACACACTACACTACCACCACATCACCACACCAGTACCACCACATCACCACACCAACACACTACACTACCACCACACTACACCAACACACTACACTACCACCACATCACCACACCAGTACCACCACATCACCACACCAACACACTACACTACCACCACACCACACCAACACACTACACTACCACCACACCACACCCACCAAATCACCACACTACACCACCACATCACACACACCACCACCAACACACTACACCACCACACTACACTACCACCACACTACACTACCACCACACTACACCAACACACTACACTACCACCACACCACACCCACCAAATCACCACACTACACCACCACATCACACACACCACACCAACACACTACACTACCACACTACACTACTACCACACCAACACACTACACTACCACCACACCACTACTACTACACCACCACCACCACACCACTACGACCACATCACCACCACCATCACACTACACCACCACCACACTACACCACCACCACCACCACACTACACCACCACCACACCACCACCACATCACACACACCACCACTACCACCACATCATCACCACCACCACCACACTACACCACCACCACGCTACACCACCACCACGCTACACCACCACCACACTACACCACCACCACCATACCACCACTGCTACATACCTAATTCTACTTAAGTAATACTCACAATAGGAAGTACAAAATTTCCATGACAATATCCAACAGCTAATCAGATCTATACAGCTGGATCATATTCAAACAATTGAGAAAGGTGTGGAACTACTTGTGACATTGAAAATATTAATAGAAGTTATATCAGGATATTACAATATGTAATGTAGAGTAATGGGAAATTCTAACCTCTTGTCCACCTCAACATCTAAAAAATTGTTATATCCTTCTTTGGTATGGAAACAGCAATGATCAACTGAAAAGTGTAAACAAATTTGTGTATAAGTGGTGCCAACTGTGCAATAACATATGTGGAGGAGGTGAGGCAGGAGTTTCTGATAGTAATGTGTACCAAAGTTGCCTTGGTGTAAAAGTAATAAATAAAAACTGATGTTTGTTCTCATTAACATCATTTTGAAATAGCCCCCTTAAATATTCAAATTGCTCCCCTGTTGGGCGTGCACCTAATGTTGGGAATCACTAATGTAGAGTGATGGGAAATTATATTATCCATTGATTCAGCTGAAGAAATACCATTGGGAAAAGGTTTCCTCTTTATTGAACATAGAACCAGACCTGTCAACTCTCCCTGTCCGACGGGATCTCCCACCCACTTTGGGGTGGGTGAAAGGGGTACAGCTTTCATTATGTAAAATCTCTTCATTTTGCCTCATTTCTTCTCATTTTAGGGCACTTTTTTTCATGGTACTCTCTGTTGGGGTTTTTAGAGGTTGGCAAGTCTGTAGAACTGTTTCAAAAAAAGAAAAAAATGAGGTTAAGTTAGAGATATTGAGAGTGTTCTGCTAAGATCCACAAAATTGTTAACCATGTTGCCAACAACAACCCTGAGTGCCTTTTCGATTTCCATATGTCTAACACACGTGGACATGCCCACAAAGTAAGAAAACAGCACAGTTCCCATGACTTTCGGAAACATTTTTTCACGCTCAGAGTTGCTGAAGCATGGAACAAACTACCTGCATCAGTTGTTAGCTGTCGAGACACTGCATCCTTTAAGGCCTCCATGCTTCCCGAGATCCGCCAACACTACAGCTAACACATACAAACATGTACTTCCCTGGCATTTGTGTATTATTCTATGTACTATATTGACGAGTTGTAGTGCACCTGAGCACTTTACACAATAATTTCATTATCATTATTATTATTATAAGATTAGATAATTATCCTTCAGAAAATCATAAATAACAATGATTTAAATATTAGACCATTAATATATTAGGAGATATATGAAAACAGATAAAGGGAAATAATAGACTACATCCCAAATCTATTGCTAGTGAAATCATTTAGCAAAAATATAATTAGTCATGGGTAGGAAAATTTTGAGAAGAATCTTGAGATATAAGCTCTGAAATTTTAGCTAACATTTAAAACATATTAGACATCGAACAATATTAATAAACAAATACTATGCTGGCTTCGAACTGGATATATACTGTTGAAATTTATTTTATCATGGTGACTGCCCAGAAACTCTTTGGCACTATTTATTCCAATGTAGAAACTACTAGTGAGAGAGAGGACATCTTAAAAATATAATGAAGCTTTAAGATAATATATTGTCAAGATTTACCAACTATAAACAAGATATTTCAGTACATGGATTCAGCAAGAGAAACTTTTAGCTTTTCTAGAGCTACTCTTGTTTTCACTTTTTTATATTTTATTTATACTTCTTTTGGCTCCCAATTGCCTCTCCCTTTATTTCTCTGTCTATCTCGTTTTTGTGTTTTATCTTTAAAAGGTTCTTGATACCGCCCATTGTCTCTCAAAGCTTGCTAGTTCTATACTGACATTGAAAATTATTAGATAAATAAAAAAAAAAACATCCACTGAATTATTTAAGTTGTTTCCTCATATTGTCTATATTTTCTGAAACACTCCTGGAATTTTATACTGTTACATCTCTCTCTCCTCCCCCTCCCCCTATCTCTCTCTCTCTCTCTCTCTCTCTCTCTCATATATATATATATATAAACTTTATGCCTCCCACCCTGTCTTTGTCTATCTTTCTTTCTCTCACTCAAAAGTCTTCCATCTTGTTTGATAATTTCTACCAAACTTTATTGATGTACATGGATTTACAACCAGGAGAGAACAGAAATTGTAGGTTCCATGCAACTTATTTATTTAATTGGAAGGTTGAAAGTCAGTGAGAGAGAGACAAAGAAACAGTGTTGGAAAGAGAGAGTTATATACACAGAGAGAAATAGATATGTATGTATAGTATTTATATATATCCACACCACCCCGTTCTATGTAAAGTTATGTTGGTGCCGCGCCATCGAGGCCGAAACAAATGAGATCGTGTAGGTGTCACGACAAAAAAACACACAGTCCACGCTGTAATGTGGCCGTGTAGGCAACACGGTAAAAACCTCCCAGCCCCACACTGTAAATGTGGTTGGTGTTAGGAAGGGCATCCAACTGTAGAAAACCCGCCAGACAGTCCTATGCGAGCAAGACAACCACTCTTGCCTCAAGTGGGAAAACCCCCGTCCAAACCCATGCAAGCGTGGAACACGGACGCTAAACCTGATGATGATGATGATGATGATGATATTTGTGTGTGTTTGTTAGTTTTAGGAAGGTGATCCAGCTGTAGAAACCAAGCCAAAATACAGATCCATATGAGCAAGACATGGTCTCTTGATCTGACTTGTTTAATAATGCGACAACCTGTCTAACCCATGCAAGCGTAGAAAATAGATGTTAAACAATGATGATGATGATTACATATGTATATATGCTCACGGTAAATATTGATGCAATTCACTTCTACCACTGAACGCACTTTTTCCACAGAGGAATGACGGAGTATACTTAGAATAATTAAATGTGAAGTGGTTTCAGATGTTAAAGTCCTTTATTGATAATGCTGCAATACATATTTCAATGATGACTGGCCACATGATTCCGCTACCCCAGTGCCATGACATCATCAGACAGCCTCTTACCTCGCCAACAACAACCCTGAGCACCTTTTTGATCTCCATGTGTCTAACACACGTGGATATGCCTAGAAAATCAGAAAACAGCGCAGCTCCCATGACTTTCTTAAACATTTTTTCACACTCAGAGTTGCTGATGCATGGAACAAACTGCCTGCGTCAGTTGTTAGCTGCCAAGGCACTGCATCCTTTAAAACACTCATGCTTCCCGAAATACGCCAAAACTACACCTGATGTACCCCTTCCATACACATGCACACATGTATACATGACTCATGTACTGTTCATTTTCCTAACGTTTGTACATTACCCTATGTACTATACATACACTTTTTGATGAGTTGTAGTGCACCTGAGCACTGTACACAATATTTCATTATTATTATTATTACCCATGCAAACGTGGAAGATGGACGTTAAACGATGATGATGATGATTATTATAATACGGTTACGTTCCCGAGATATCCAAATTTAACGTCCATCTTCCATAATTGGCAGTAGCACTTCAGATACCATTTAAGCATAATAGAGGAAGCAAAATACATGGGTATACGAATACATATGAGTAGAAACGCTATCAACTAGGAATATTTTTTCATAACACCATTGGCTATATATATATATATATATATATATATGTATATATATATATATATATATATATATGTGTGTGTGTGTGTGTGTGAACAGAAAAGTGAGTTATATGTCTGTATATATCATCATTGTTTAACGTCTATCTTCGACGCTAGCATGGGTTTGTCCCATTTAAAGGCAAGTTGGGTCTGGTGACCGTGTCTCGCTTATATAGGACTGTTTCTGGCTGGATGCCCTTCCTAGCGCCAATTACATTTATAGTGCGTGCTGGATGATTTTTGCTGTGTCTTTTACACAACCATTTTACAGTGTGGGCTGGGTGCTTTTTGTTGTGACAACTACATGACCACTTTACAGTGTGGGCCGGATGTTTTGTGGTACCAACATGTATGTGTGTATATATATATATCATCATCCAGTTTTTTTTATTATGCAGGACACAATTACTCCCTAAGTAGAGGTGGGTCCTGCTTGACAACGCTCCTTAGCATTCGATCCATGTGTTTCTGCCTGCTAGTCTCATTTGGTCCAGGCCAAGCCTAGCTTGATCCCAACGGACATCCTCCATCCAAGTCCTTTTTGGTTTTCCTGGGCCTTAACTACCTCCTGGATCAATATTCATTACTTTGTTGATCCAGCTCTCACTATGCTCGACATGGTTATACCAGCGCATGTGTCTCATGGGAAACACATCCTTGAGGTTGTCAATTAGCAGTCTTTTCAGGAGCTCAGTTGAGCTGACATCATCCTTAGTGGTCACACCACATCCAGCGGATCATGGCTCTGTCATTTCTTCTGAGCTGATTCAGGCAGTCGGATGACATGTCCCAGGTCTTGCTGGCATGGAGCAAGATGCTTCTTTCACAGGCGTTTGAAGATATGAGAGAATTCTGGCCGGATACAGCCAGTTTAAATGCTAAAGGGTTAATATTGAGAAATCTCTTCTTGATTATTTTCAAAATTACTTAAACAAATAGGCAGTGTCTTCCATTAAAAAAATATGGTAACAAAAGTGTTAAAACATCTTTTTACTTTTATTTTCAGAGTTGGAAAATACCCATTAACAGATGAAAGCAAAGGATGTGATAATACAGATCTTTAGCAACATTTAACATAAGTGTAATCTTGTTTGTGTAATTGTTTACAGACGATATTTATATGAACAAAAAAAAAACAAGCGAAAAGAAAGTGTTACTACCATGTTTCTTCTTTCCTGCTGGAGTATTTTAGTATTTATTTTTCTTTATTTTACAAGTAAGTCTTCCTTTTATTTTTATGTTTAATGTTTATATTATTATTATTGTGGTTTGGCAGTATAGGCAAAGGGTTGGACAATATGCTCCACGACATAGAGTTACGTCCCTTTATGTTCTAAGTTCAAATCCCGCTGAGGTTAGCTTGTCTTTCATCCTTACGAGGTCGATAAAATAAAGATTGGCAGTATCAGTAGAGCATCGGGCAACATGCTTTGCAGCATAGAGTTATGGCTCTTTACGTTCTGAGTTCAAATCCCACCGAGGTTAACATCCTTACGGGGTCGATAAAATAGAACACCAGTATTGCACTGGGGTCAATTTTGTCAACTTTCCCCTTTCCTTCAAATTGCTGGCCTTGTGCCTAAAGTAGAAACATTATTATTATTATTATGGTGGATTGGCAGTATCGGTGGAGCATCAGACACCATGTTTTGATGCACCAAGTTACGGCCCTTGCCATTTTGAGTTCAAATCCCGCCGAGGTTAACTTTGCTTTTCATCCTTATCCCTTTAATGTTCAAACCGGCCAAAACCGGCCAGAATTCTCTACCTCTTTCTGTTGAAACTGGCTGTAACTGGTCGCTCAAACTGAAGTTAAAGTATTGTTCTCAAAATAAATACTTTCAAAATCTCATAGATTCGATATTATGTGAGGTAAAGCCTTTACCATGAAAATATAATAGTATATATAGAGTAATGTAAATGCTAAAGGGTTAAATGACATCAGTATCAGTTAGTCATTTTTTATATGTCATGGCTACTGTATATAATGTCTAGAATTAAAGTTTGATTTAGGGTGCTGCTACATACCAACTGAGGTATTGAGAATAGGGTGTGGGAGATGAAGGTGAAGCCAAGCAGTGATGTAATAAATATACATGGACAGTTGTTTATATTTTAAAATTCTATTTTGTAGATACCCAGGCAACAAGTTGGGAGGTAAAAATCTGTACCAAAGTTTCTTGTCAGAACTATTATATCAATGGTTACTATGATAATCCTATTGGAACAAGGGATGGAAAATGCTATAACAGTAAATATGAATTAGGCAATAAACCAAATACAATTGTGACTCGTTGTGAGTCATATGAGGTAAGTAAATTAAAATAAATACATACGCATATATATATATTTGGATGAGTGAGTGTGTGTGTGTGTCAGTTTGTTTGTGTAGGTTTGTGTGTAACTGATTTCTTGTTACCAACAACAACAACACCACCTCCAACACCACCTCCAACAACAACATCACTACCACCACCACCACCACCACCAACACTACCACCGTCAACAACATCACCACTACACCACCACCACCACTAACAACACCACCACCACCAACACTATCACCAACAACAACACCACCACCACCAACAACCACTACACCACCACCACCACTAACAACACCACCACCACCACTAACAACACCACCACTAACAACAACAACACCACCAACAACACTACCACCACCAACAACACCACTACCAACAACAACAACACCACCACCAACAACAACACCACCAACAACAACACCACCAACACCACCACCAACAACAACAACAACACCACCACCACCAACAACAACAACAACACCACCACCACCAACAACAACAACACTAACAACACCACGACCAACAACAACAACAACAATACCACCAACAACAACACCACTAACAACAACGCCACTAACAACACCACCACTAACAACACAACCACTAACAACACCACCACTAACAACAACACCACTAACAACACCACCACTAACAACACCACCACTAACAACAACAACAACACCACTAACAACACCACCACTAACAACACCACCACTAACACCACCACCACCACTAACAACACCACCACTAACAACAACACCACTAACAACACCACCACTAACAACACCACCACTAACACCACCACCACTAACACCACCACCACCACTAACAACACCACCACTAACAACAACACCACTAACAACAACACCACTAACAACAACACCATTAACAACACCACCACTAACAACAACACCACTAACAACAACACCACTAACAACACCACCACTAACAACACCACCACTAACAACACCACCACTAACAACACCACCACTAACAACACCACCACTAACAACACCACTAACAACACCACCACTAACAACAACACCACTAACAACACCACCACTAACAACACCACCACTAACAACACCACTAACAACACCACCACTAACAACACCACCACTAACAACACCACTAACAACACCACCACTAACAACACCACCACTAACAACACCACCACTAACAACAACACCACTAACAACAACACCACTAACAACACCACCACTAACAACACCACCACTAACAACACCACTAACAACACCACCACTAACAACACCACCACTAACAACACCACCACTAACAACACCACCACTAACAACACCACTAACAACAACACCACTAACAACACCACCACTAACAACACCACCACTAACAACACCACCACTAACAACACCACCACTAACACCACCACCACTAACACCACCACCACTAACAACACCACCACTAACAACACCACCACTAACACCACCAGCACTAACACCACCACCACTAACAACACCACCACTAACAACACCACCACTAACAACAACACCACTAACAACACCACCACTAACAACACCACCACTAACAACACCACCACTAACAACAACACCACTAACAACACCACCACTAACAACACCACCACTAACAACACCACCACTAACACCACCAGCACTAACACCACCACTAACAACAACAACACCACCACTAACAACACCACCACTAACAACAACACCACTAACAACACCACCACTAACAACACCACCACTAACAACACCACCACTAACAACAACACCACTACCAACAACAACACCACCACTAACAACAACACCACCACTAACAACACCACCACTAACAACAACACCACTAACAACACCACCACTAACAACAACACCACTAACAACAACACCACCACTAACAACACCACCACTAACAACACCACCACTAACAACACCACCACTAACAACACCACCACTAACAACACCACCACTAACAACAACACCACTAACAACACCACCACTAACAACACCACCACTAACAACACCACCACTAACACCACCAGCACTAACACCACCACTAACAACAACAACACCACCACTAACAACACCACCACTAACAACAACACCACTAACAACACCACCACTAACAACACCACCACTAACAACACCACCACTAACAACAACACCACTACCAACAACAACACCACCACTAACAACAACACCACCACTAACAACACCACCACTAACAACAACACCACTAACAACACCACCACTAACAACAACACCACTAACAACAACACCACCACTAACAACACCACCACTAACAACACCACCACTAACAACAACACCACTAACAACACCACCACTAACAACACCACCACTAACAACACCACCACTAACAACAACACCACTAACAACACCACCACTAACAACACCACCACTAACAACACCACCACTAACACCACCAGCACTAACACCACCACTAACAACAACAACACCACCACTAACAACACCACCACTAACAACAACACCACTAACAACACCACCACTAACAACACCACCACTAACAACACCACCACTAACAACAACACCACTACCAACAACAACACCACCACTAACAACAACACCACCACTAACAACACCACCACTAACAACAACACCACTAACAACACCACCACTAACAACAACACCACTAACAACAACACCACCACTAACAACACCACCACTAACAACACCACCACTAACAACACCACCACTAACAACACCACCACTAACAACACCACCACTAACAACACCACCACTAACAACAACACCACTAACAACACCACCACTAACAACACCACCACTAACAACAACACCACTAACAACACCACCACTAACAACAACACCACTAACAACACCACCACTAACAACACCACCACTAACAACAACACCACTAACAACACCACCACTGACAACACCACCACTAACAACAACACCACTAACAACAACACCACTAACAACACCACCACTAACAACAACACCACTAACAACAACACCACTAACAACACCACCACTAACAAGAACACCACTAACAACACCACCACTAACAACACCACCACTAACAACAACACCACTAACAACAACACCACTAACAACACCACCACTAACAACACCACCACTAACAACACCACCACTAACAACACTACCACTAACAACAACACCACTAACAACAACACCACTAACAACACCACTAACAACAACACCACTAACAACACCACCACTAACAACACCACTAACACCACCACCACTAACAACACCACCACTAACACCACCACCACTAACAACACCACCACTAACAACACCACTAACAACACCACCACTAACAACAACACCACTAACACCACCACCACTAACAACACCACCACTAACAACACCACTGACAACATCACCACTAACAACACCACCACTAACAACAACACCACTAACAACACCACCACTAACAACACCACCACTAACAACACCACTAACAACACCACCACTAACAACACCACCACTAACACCACCACCACTAACAACACCACCACTAACAACACCACTAACAACACCACCACTAACAACAACACCACTAACAACACCACCACTAACAACACCACCATTAACAACACCACTGACAACACCACCACTAACAACACCACCACTAACAACAACACCACTAACAACACCACCACTAACAACACCACCACTAACAACACCACTAACAACACCACCACTAACAACACCACCACTAACAACAACACCACTAACAACACCACCACTAACAACACCACCACTAACAACAACACCACTAACAACAACACCACTAACAACAACACCACTAACAACACCACCACTAACAACAACACCACTAACAACACCACCACTAACAACACCACCACTAACAACACCACTACTAGCAACACCACTAACAACACCACCACTAACAACACCACCACTAACAACAACACCACTAACAACACCACCACTAACAACACCACCACTAACAACAACACCACTAACAACACCACCACTAACAACACCACCACTAACAACACCACTGACAACACCACCACTAACAACACCACCACTAACAACAACACCACTAACAACACCACCACTAACAACACCACCACTAACAACACCACTAACAACACCACCACTAACAACAACACCACTAACAACAACACCACTAACAACAACACCACTAACAACACCACCACTAAGAACACCACCACTAACAACACCACTAACAACACCACCACTAACAACACCACTAACAACAACACCACTAACAACACCACCACTAACAACACCACTAACAACACCACCACTAACAACAACACCACTAACAACAACACCACTAACAACAACACCACTAACAACACCACCACTAACAACAACACCACTAACAACAACACCACTAACAACAACACCACTAACAACACCACCACTAACAACAACACCACTAACAACACCACCACTAACAACACCACCACTAACAACAACACCACTAACAACAACACCACTAACAACACCACCACTAACAACACCACTAACAACACCACCACTAACAACACCACTAACAACACCACCACTAACAACAACACCACTAACAACAACACCACTAACAACACCACCACTAACAACACCACCACTAACAACACCACTAACAACACCACCACTAACAACACCACCACTAACAACACCACTAACAACACCACCACTAACAACACCACCACTAACAACACCACTAACAACACCACCACTAACAACACCACCACTAACAACAACACCACTAACAACAACACCACTAACAACACCACCACTAACAACAACACCACTAACAACAACACCACTAACAACACCACCACTAACAACACCACCACTAACACCACCACCACTAACAACAACACCACTAACACCACCACCACTAACAACACCACCACTAACAACACCACCACTAACAACACCACCACTAACAACAACACCACTAACAACAACACCACTAACAACACCACCACTAACAACACCACCACTAACAACACCACCACTAACAACAACACCACTAACAACAACACCACTAACAACAACACCACTAACAACACCACCACTAACAACACCACCACTAACAACACCACCACTAACAACACCACCACTAACAACAACACCACTAACAACAACACCACTAACAACAACACCACTAACAACACCACCACTAACAACACCACCACTAACAACACCACCACTAACAACACCACCACTAACAACAACACCACTAACAACACCACCACTAACAACACCACCACTAACAACACCACCACTAACAACACCACCACTAACAACAACACCACTAACAACACCACCACTAACAACAACACCACTAACAACACCACCACTAACAACACCACCACTAACAACACCACCACTAACAACACCACCACTAACAACACCACCACTAACAACAACACCATTAACAACACCACCACTAACAACACCACCACTAACAACAACACCACTAACAACAACACCACTAACAACAACACCACTAACAACAACACCACTAACAACACCACCACTAACAACACCACCACTAACAACACCACCACTAACAACACCACCACTAACAACAACACCACTAACAACAACACCACTAACAACACCACCACTAACAACAACACCACTAACAACAACACCACCACTAACAACACCACTAACAACAACACCACTAACAACAACACCACTAACAACAACACCACTAACAACAACACCACTAACACCACCACTAACAACAACACCACTAACAACACCACCACTAACAACACCACCACTAACAACACCACCACTAACAACAACACCACTAACAACAACACCACTAACAACAACACCACTAACAACACCACCACTAACAACACCACCACTAACAACACCACCACTAACAACAACACCACTAACAACAACACCACTAACAACAACACCACTAACAACACCACCACTAACAACAACACCACTAACAACAACACCACTAACAACACCACCACTAACAACACCACTAACAACAACACCACTAACAACAACACCACTAACAACAACACCACTAACAACAACACCACTAACAACAACACCACTAACAACACCACCACTAACAACACCACCACTAACAACACCACCACTAACAACACCACCACTAACAACACCACCACTAACAACAACACCACTAACAACAACACCACTAACAACACCACCACTAACACCACCAGCACTAACACCACCACCACTAACACCACCACCACTAACACCACCACCACTAACAACACCACCACTAACAACACCACGACTAACAACACCACGACTAACAACACCACCACTAACAACAACACCACTAACAACAACACCACCAACAACAACACCACCAACAACAACACCACCAACAACAACACCACTAACAACACCACCACTAACAACAACACCACTAACAACAACACCACTAGCAACACCACTAACAACACCACCACTAACAACACCACCACTAACAACACCACCACTAACAACAACACCACTAACAACAACACCACTAACAACAACAACAACACAACAACAACACCACCACTAACAACACCACCACTAACAACAACACCACTAACAACACCACCACTAACAACAACACCACTAACAACACCACCACTAACAACAACACCACTAACAACAACACCACCACTAACAAAAACACCACTAACAACAACACCACTAACAACAACAACAACAACACAACAACAACACCATCACTAACACCACCACCACTAACAACAACACCACTAACAACACCACCACTAACAACAACACAACAACAACACCATCACTAACACCACCACCACTAACAACAACACCACTAACAACAACACCACCACTAACAACACCACCACTAACAACACCACTAACAACACCACCACTAACAACACCACCACTAACAACACCACCACTAACAACAACACCACTAACAACACCACCACTAACAACACCACCACTAACAACAACACCACTAACAAGACCACCACTAACAACAACACCACTAACAACACCACCACTAACAACAACACCACTAACAACAACACCACCACTAACAACACCACCACTAACAACAACACCACTAACAACACCACCACTGACAACACCACCACTAACAACACCACCACTAACAACAACACCACTAACAACAACACCACCACTGACAACACCACCACTAACAACAACACCACTAACAACACCACCACTAACAACAACACCACTAACAAGACCACCACTAACAACACCACCACTAACAACAACACCACTAACAACACCACCACTAACAACAACACCACCACTAACAACACCACCACTAACAACAACACCACTAACAACACCACCACTGACAACACCACCACTAACAACACCACCACTAACAACACCACCACTAACAACAACACCACCACTGACAACACCACCACTAACAACAACACCACTAACAACAACACCACTAACAACAACACCACTAACAACAACACCACTAACAACAACACCACTAACAACAACACCACCACTAACAACACCACCACTGACAACACCACCACTAACAACACCACCACTAACAACAACACCACTAACAACACCACCACTAACAACAACACCACTAACAACATCACCACTAACAACAACACCACCACTAACAACACCACCACTGACAACACCACCACTAACAACACCACCACTAACAGCAACACCACTAACAACAACACCACCACTAACAACAACACCACTAACAACACCACCACTAACAACAACACCACTAACAACACCACCACTAACAACACCACCACTAACAACAACACCACTAACAACACCACCACTAACAACAACACCACTAACAACAACACCACCACTAACAACACCACCACTAACAACACCACCACTAACAACACCACCACTAACAACACCACCACTAACAACACCACCACTAACAACAACACCACTAACAACACCACCACTAACAACACCACCACTAACAACAACACCACTAACAACAACACCAACACCAACAACAACAACACCACTAACAACACCACCACTAACAACAACACCACTAACAACACCACCACTAACAACACCACCACTAACAACAACACCACCACCAACACCACTAACAACAACACCACTAACAACACCACCAACACCAACAACAACACCACCACTAACAACAACACCACTAACAACACCACCACTAACAACAACACCACTAACAACACCACCACTAACACCACCACCACTAACAACAACACCACCAACAACAACACCACTAACAACACCACCACTAACAACAACACCACTAACAACACCACCACTAACAACAACACCACCAACAACAACACCAACAACAACACCACCACTAACAACACCACCACTAACAACAACACCACCAACAACAACACCACTAACAACACCACCACTAACAACACCACCACTAACAACAACACCAACAACAACACCACCACTAACAACACCACCACCAACAACACCACCACCAACAACAACACCACTAACAACACCACCACTAACAACAACACCATTAACAACACCACCACTAACAACAACACCACTAACAACAACACCACCACTAACAACACCACCACTAACAACACCACCACTAACAACACCACCACTAACAACACCACCACTAACAACACCAGCACTAACAACACCACCACTAACAACACCACCACTAACAACAACACCATTAACAACACCACCACTAACAACAACACCACTAACAACAACAACACCACTAACAACAACACCACTAACAACAACACCACTAACAACACCACCACTAACAACAACACCACTAACAACACCACCACTGACAACACCACCACTAACAACAACACCACTAACAACACCACCACTAACAACACCACCACTAACAACAACACCACTAACAACACCACCACTAACAACACCACCACTAACAACACCACCACTAACAACAACAACAACACCACTAACAACACCACCACTAACAACAGCACCACTAACAACACCACCACTAACAACAACAACAACACCACTAACAACAACAACAACACCACTAACAACACCACCACTAACAACACCACCACTGACAACAACACCACTAACAACAACACCACTAACAACACCACTAACAACACCACCACTAACAACACCACCACTAACAACACCACCACTAACAACACCACCACTAACAACAATACCACTAACAACAACACCACTAACAACACCACCACTAACAACAACACCACTAACAACACCACCACTAACAACACCACTAACAACACCACCACTAACAACACCACCACTAACAACACCACCACTAACAACACCACCACTAACAACACCACTAACAACACCACCACTAACAACACCACCACTAACAACAACACCACTAACAACAACACCACTAACAACACCACCACTAACAACACCACCACTGACAACACTACCAACAACAACACCACCACCAACAACACCACCACTAACAACACCACCACTAACAACACCACCACCAACAACACCACCAACACCAACAACACCACTAACAACAACACCACTAACAACACCACCAACACCAACAACACCACTAACAACACCACCACTAACAACACCACCACTAAAAACACCACCACCAACAACAACACCACTAACAACAACACCACTAACAACAACACCACTAACAACAACACCACTAACAACACCACCACTAACAACAACACCACTAACAATACCACCACTAACAACACCACCACTAACAACACCACCACTAACAACAACACCACTAACAACAACACCAACACCAACACCAACAACAACACCACCACTAACAACACCACCACTAACAACACCACCACTAACAACAACACCACCACTAACAACACCACCACTAACAACACCACCACTAACAACACCACCACTAACAACAACACCACCACTAACAACACCACCACTAACAACACCAACACTAACAACACCATCACTAACAACACCACCACTAACAACAACAACACCACCAACACAACCAACACCACTAACAACAACACCAACAACTCCACCACTAACAACACCACCACTAACAACACCACCACTAACAACAACACCAACAACAACACCACTAACAACACCACCACTAACAACAACACCACTAACAACACCACCACTAACAACACCACCACTAACAACAACACCACTAACAACACCACCACTAACAACACCAACACTAACAACACCACCACTAACAACAACACCAACACCACTAACAACAACACCACTAACAACACCACCACTAACAACAACATCACTAACAACACCACCACTAACAACACCACCACTAACAACAACACCACTAACAACAACACCAACACCACTAACAACACCACCACTAACAACACCACCACTAACAACAACACCACTAACAACAACACCACTAACAACATCACTAACAACAACACCACCAACAACACCACCACTAACAACAACACCACTAACAACACCACCACTAACAACAACATCACTAACAACAACACCACTAACAACACCACCACTAACAACAACACCACTAACAACAACACCACTAACAACACCACCAACAACACCACCACTAACAACAACACCACTAACACCAACACCACTAACAACAACACCACTAACAACACCACCACTAACAACACCACCACTAACAACAACACCACTAACAACACCAACACCAACAACAACACCACTAACAACACCACCACTAACAACAACACCAACAACAACACCACCACTAACAACACCACCACTAACAACACCACCACTAACAACACCACCACTAACAACACCACCACTAACAACACCACCACTAACAACAACACCACTAACAACAACACCACTAACAACACCACCACTAACAACAACACCAACAACAACACCACCACTAACACCACCACCACTAACAACACCACCACTAACAACAACACCAACAACAACACCACCACTAACACCACCACCACTAACAACACCACCACTAACAACACCACCACTAACAACACCACCACTAACAACACCACCATTAACAACAACACCACTAACAACAACAACACCACTAACAACACCACCACTAACAACACCACCACTAACAACAACACCACTAACAACACCACCACTGACAACACCACCACTAACAACACCACCACTAACAACACCACCACTAACAACAACACCATTAACAACACCACCACTAACAACAACACCACTAACAACAACAACACCACTAACAACACCACCACTGACAACACCACCACTAACAACACCACCACTAACAACACCACCACTAACAACAACACCATTAACAACACCACCACTAACAACAACACCACTAACAACAACAACACCACTAACAACACCACCACTGACAACACCACCACTAACAACACCACCACTAACAACACCACCACTAACAACAACACCATTAACAACACCACCACTAACAACAACACCACTAACAACAACAACACCACTAACAACACCACCACTGACAACACCACCACTAACAACACCACCACTAACAACACCACCACTAACAACAACACCATTAACAACACCACCACTAACAACAACACCACTAACAACAACAACACCACTAACAACACCACCACTAACAACACCACCACTAACAACACCACCACTAACAACAACACCATTAACAACACCACCACTAACAACAACACCACTAACAACAACAACACCACTAACAACAACACCACTAACAACACCACCACTAACAACACCACCACTAACAACAACACCATTAACAACACCACCACTAACAACAACACCACTAACAACAACAACACCACTAACAACACCACCACTAACAACACCACCACTAACAACAACACCATTAACAACACCACCACTAACAACAACACCACTAACAACAACAACACCACTAACAACAACACCACTAACAACACCACTAACAACACCACCACTAACAACAACACCACTAACAACACCACCACTGACAACACCACCACTAACAACACCACCACTAACAACACCACCACTAACAACACCACCACTAACAACACCACCACTAACAACAACACCATTAACAACACCACCACTAACAACAACACCACTAACAACAACAACACCACTAACAACAACACCACTAACAACACCACCACTAACAACACCACCACTAACAACAACACCACTAACAACACCACCACTAACAACACCACCACTAACAACAACACCACTAACAACACCACCACTAACAACAACACCACTAACAACACCACCACTAACAACACCACCACTAACAACACC
Organism: Eledone cirrhosa; assembly: GCA_964016885.1. Classification (NCBI taxonomy): domain Eukaryota; kingdom Metazoa; phylum Mollusca; class Cephalopoda; order Octopoda; family Eledonidae; genus Eledone; species Eledone cirrhosa. The sequence continues at coordinate 93,512 of CAXHJY010001549.1, read as the reverse complement.
ACCACTAACAACACCACCACTAACAACACCACCACTAACAACAACACCACTAACAACACCACCACTAACAACACCACCACTAACAACACCACCACTAACAACAACACCACTAACAACACCACCACTAACAACAACACCACTAACAACACCACCACTAACAACAACATCACTAACAACACCACCACTAACAACACCACCACTAACAACACCACCACTAAGAACACCACCACTAACAACACCACCACTAACAACACCACCACTAACAACAACACCACTAACAACACCACCACTAACAACACCACCACTAACAACAACACCACTAACAACACCACCACTAACAACAACACCACTAACAACACCACCACTAACAACAACACCACTAACAACACCACCACTAACAACAACACCACTAACAACACCACCACTAACAACAACACCACTAACAACACCACCACTAACAACACCACCACTAACAACACCACCACTAACAACACCACCACTAACAACACCACCACTAACAACAACACCACTAACAACACCACCACTAACAACAACACCACTAACAACACCACCACTAACAACAACACCACTAACAACAACACCACTAACAACACCACCACTAACAACAACACCACTAACAACACCACCACTAACAACACCACCACTAACAACACCACCACTAACAACAACAACAACACCACTAACAACACCACCACTAACAACACCACCACTAACAACACCACCACTAACAACAACAACAACACCACTAACAACAACAACAACACCACTAACAACACCACCACTAACAACACCACCACTGACAACAACACCACTAACAACAACACCACTAACAACACCACTAACAACACCACCACTAACAACACCACCACTAACAACACCACCACTAACAACACCACCACTAACAACAACACCACTAACAACAACAACAACACCACTAACAACACCACCACTAACAACACCACCACTAACAACAACACCACTAACAACAACACCACTAACAACACCACCACTAACAACAACACCACTAACAACACCACCACTAACAACACCACTAACAACACCACCACTAACAACACCACCACTAACAACAACAACACCACTAACAACACCACCACTAACAACACCACCACTAACAACACCACCACTAACAACAACACCACTAACAACAACACCACTAACAACACCACCACTAACAACACCACCACTGACAACACTACCAACAACAACACCACCACCAACAACACCACCACTAACAACACCACCACTAACAACACCACCACCAACAACACCACCAACACCAACAACACCACTAACAACAACACCACTAACAACACCACCAACACCAACAACACCACTAACAACACCACCACTAACAACACCACCACTAACAACACCACCACCAACAACAACACCACTAACAACAACACCACTAACAACAACACCACTAACAACAACACCACTAACAACAACACCACTAACAACACCACCACTAACAACAACACCACTAACAATACCACCACTAACAACACCACTAACAACACCACCACTAACAACAACACCACTAACAACAACACCAACACCAACAACAACACCACCACTAACAACACCACTAACAACACCACCACTAACAACAACACCACTAACAACAACACCAACACCAACAACAACACCACCACTAACAACACCACCACTAACAACACCACCACTAACAACAACACCACCACTAACAACACCACCACTAACAACACCACCACTAACAACACCAACACTAACAACACCACCACTAACAACACCACCACTAACAACAACAACACCACCAACACAACCAATACCACTAACAACAACACCACCACTAACACCACCAACACCACTAACAACACCACCACTAACAACACCACCACTAACAACACCACCACTAACAACAACACCACTGACAACAACACCACTGACAACAACACCACTAACAACACCACCACTAACAACACCAACACTAACAACACCACCACTAACAACACCACCACTAACAACACCACTAACAACACCAACACCACTAACACCAACAACACCACTAACAACACCACCAACACCAACAACACCACCACCAACAACACCAACACTAACAACACCAAACACAACAACACCACCAACAACACAACAACAACAACACCACTAACAACACCACCACTAACAACAACACCACTAACAACAACACCACCACTAACAACATCACTAACAACAACACGACTAACAACAACACCACTAACAACACCACCACTAACAACAACATCACTAACAACAACACCAACAACACCACCACTAACAACACCACCACTAACAACACCACCACTAACAACACCACCACTAACAACAACACCACTAACAACAACACCAACACCAACAACAACACCACCACTAACAACACCACCACTAACAACACCACCACTAACAACAACAACACCACTAACAACAACACCACTAACAACAACACTACTAACAACTCCACCACTAACAACAACACCACTAACAACACCACCACTAACAACAACACCACTAACAACACCACCACTAACAACACCACTAACAACATCACTAACAACAACACCACTAACAACATCACTAACAACACCACCACTAACAACATCACTAACAACAACACCACTAACAACAACACCACTAACAACAACACCACTAACAACTCCACCACTAACAACAACATCACTAACAACACCACCACTAACAACATCACTAACAACAACACCACTAACAACATCACTAACAACACCACCACTAACAACATCACTAACAACAACATCACTAACAACTCCACCACTAACAACAACACCACTAACAACACCACCACTAACAAAACCACCACTAACAACACCACCACTAACAACTCCACCACTAACAACAACACCACTAACAACACCACCACTAACAACAACACCACTAACAACAACACCACCACTAACAAAAACACCACTAACAACAACACCACTAACAACAACAACAACAACACAACAACAACACCATCACTAACACCACCACCACTAACAACAACACCACTAACAACACCACCACTAACAACAACACAACAACAACACCATCACTAACACCACCACCACTAACAACAACACCACTAACAACAACACCACCACTAACAACACCACCACTAACAACACCACTAACAACACCACCACTAACAACACCACCACTAACAACACCACCACTAACAACAACACCACTAACAACACCACCACTAACAACACCACCACTAACAACAACACCACTAACAAGACCACCACTAACAACACCACCACTAACAACAACACCACTAACAACACCACCACTAACAACAACACCACTAACAACAACACCACCACTAACAACACCACCACTAACAACAACACCACTAACAACACCACCACTGACAACACCACCACTAACAACACCACCACTAACAACAACACCACTAACAACAACACCACCACTGACAACACCACCACTAACAACAACACCACTAACAAGACCACCACTAACAACACCACCACTAACAACAACACCACTAACAACACCACCACTAACAACAACACCACCACTAACAACACCACCACTAACAACAACACCACTAACAACACCACCACTGACAACACCACCACTAACAACACCACCACTAACAACACCACCACTAACAACAACACCACCACTGACAACACCACCACTAACAACAACACCACTAACAACAACACCACTAACAACAACACCACTAGCAACAACACCACTAACAACAACACCACTAACAACAACACCACCACTAACAACACCACCACTGACAACTCCACCACTAACAACACCACCACTAACAACAACACCACTAACAACACCACCACTAACAACAACACCACTAACAACAACACCACTAACAACAACACCACCACTAACAACACCACCACTGACAACACCACCACTAACAACACCACCACTAACAGCAACACCACTAACAACAACACCACCACTAACAACAACACCACTAACAACACCACCACTAACAACAACACCACTAACAACACCACCACTAACAACAACACCACTAACAACACCACCACTAACAACAACACCACTAACAACAACACCACCACTAACAACACCACCACTAACAACACCACCACTAACAACACCACCACTAACAACACCACCACTAACAACACCACCACTAACAACAACACCACTAACAACACCACCACTAACAACACCACCACTAACAACAACACCACTAACAACAACACCAACACCAACAACAACAACACCACTAACAACACCACCACTAACAACAACACCACTAACAACACCACCACTAACAACACCACCACTAACAACAACACCACCACCAACACCACCAACACCACTAACAACAACACCACTAACAACACCACCAACACCAACAACAACACCACCACTAACAACAACACCACTAACAACACCACCACTAACAACAACACCACTAACAACACCACCACTAACACCACCACCACTAACAACAACACCACCAACAACAACACCACTAACAACACCACCACTAACAACAACACCACTAACAACACCACCACTAACAACAACACCACCAACAACAACACCACCACTAACAACACCACCACTAACAACACCACCACTAACAACAACACCACCAACAACAACACCACTAACAACAACACCACTAACAACACCACCACTAACAACACCACCACTAACAACAACACCAACAACAACACCACCACTAACAACACCACCACCAACAACACCACCACCAACAACAACACCACTAACAACACCACCACTAACAACAACACCAACAACAACACCACCACTAACAACACCACCACTAACAACACCACCACCAACAACAACACCACTAACAACACCACCACTAACAACAACACCAACAACAACACCACCACTAACAACACCACCACTAACAACAACACCACCAACAACAACACCACTAACAACAACACCACTAACAACAACACCACCAACAACAACACCACTAACATCACCACCACTAACAACAACACCACTAACAACAACACCACCAACAACAACACCACTAACAACACCACCACTAACAACAACACCACTAACAACAACACCACTAACAACACCACCACTAACAACAACACCACTAACAACACCACCACTAACAACACCACCACTAACAACAACACCACCAACAACAACACCACTAACAACACCACCACTAACAACAACACCAACAACAACACCACCACTAACAACACCACCACTAACAACAACACCACTAACAACAACACCACCAACAACAACACCACTAACAACACCACCACTAACAACAACACCACTAACAACAACACCACTAACAACACCACCACTAACAACAACACCAACAACAACACCACCACTAACACCACCACCACTAACAACACCACCACTAACAACACCACCACTAACAACACCACCACTAACAACACCACCACTAACAACAACACCATTAACAACACCACCACTAACAACAACACCACTAACAACAACACCACCACTAACAACACCACCACTAACAACACCACCACTAACAACACCACCACTAACAACACCACCACTAACAACACCAGCACTAACAACACCACCACTAACAACACCAGCACTAACAACACCACCACTAACAACAACACCATTAACAACACCACCACTAACAACAACACCACTAACAACAACAACACCACTAACAACAACACCACTAACAACACCACCACTAACAACACCACCACTAACAACAACACCACTAACAACACCACCACTGACAACACCACCACTAACAACAACACCACTAACAACACCACCACTAACAACACCACCACTAACAACAACACCACTAACAACACCACCACTAACAACACCACCACTAACAACACCACCACTAACAACAACAACAACACCACTAACAACACCACCACTAACAACAGCACCACTAACAACACCACCACTAACAACAACAACAACACCACTAACAACAACAACAACACCACTAACAACACCACCACTAACAACACCACCACTGACAACAACACCACTAACAACAACACCACTAACAACACCACTAACAACACCACCACTAACAACACCACCACTAACAACACCACCACTAACAACACCACCACTAACAACAATACCACTAACAACAACACCACTAACAACACCACCACTAACAACAACACCACTAACAACACCACCACTAACAACACCACTAACAACACCACCACTAACAACACCACCACTAACAACAACAACACTAACAACACCACCACTAACAACACCACTAACAACACCACCACTAACAACACCACCACTAACAACAACACCACTAACAACAACACCACTAACAACACCACCACTAACAACACCACCACTAACAACACCACCACTGACAACACTACCAACAACAACACCACCACCAACAACACCACCACTAACAACACCACCACTAACAACACCACCACCAACAACACCACCAACACCAACAACACCACTAACAACAACACCACTAACAACACCACCAACACCAACAACACCACTAACAACACCACCACTAACAACACCACCACTAAAAACACCACCAACAACAACACCACTAACAACAACACCACTAACAACAACACCAGTAACAACAACACCACTAACAACAACACCACTAACAACACCACCACTAACAACAACACCACTAACAATACCACCACTAACAACACCACCACTAACAACACCACCACTAACAACAACACCACTAACAACAACACCAACACCAACACCAACAACAACACCACCACTAACAACACCACCACTAACAACACCACCACTAACAACAACACCACCACTAACAACACCACCACTAACAACACCACCACTAACAACACCACCACTAACAACAACACCACCACTAACAACACCACCACTAACAACACCAACACTAACAACACCATCACTAACAACACCACCACTAACAACAACAACACCACCAACACAACCAACACCACTAACAACAACACCAACAACTCCACCACTAACAACACCACCACTAACAACACCACCACTAACAACAACACCAACAACAACACCACTAACAACACCACCACTAACAACAACACCACTAACAACACCACCACTAACAACACCACCACTAACAGCAACACCACTAACAACACCACCACTAACAACACCAACACTAACAACACCACCACTAACAACAACACCAACACCACTAACAACAACACCACTAACAACACCACCACTAACAACAACATCACTAACAACACCACCACTAACAACACCACCACTAACAACACCACCACTAACAACAACACCACTAACAACAACACCAACACCACTAACAACACCACCACTAACAACACCACCACTAACAACAACACCACTAACAACAACACCACTAACAACATCACTAACAACAACACCACCAACAACACCACCACTAACAACAACACCACTAACAACACCACCACTAACAACAACATCACTAACAACAACACCACTAACAACACCACCACTAACAACAACACCACTAACAACAACACCACTAACAACACCACCAACAACACCACCACTAACAACAACACCACTAACACCAACACCACTAACAACAACACCACTAACAACACCACCACTAACAACACCACCACTAACAACAACACCACTAACAACACCAACACCAACAACACCACCACTAACAACAACACCACTAACAACAACACCACCAACAACAACACCACTAACAACACCACCACTAACAACAACACCAACAACAACACCACCACTAACAACACCACCACTAACAACACCACCACTAACAACACCACCACTAACAACACCACCACTAACAACACCACCACTAACAACAACACCACTAACAACAACACCACTAACAACAACACCACTAACAACAACACCACTAACAACACCACCACTAACAACAACACCAACAACAACACCACCACTAACACCACCACCACTAACATCACCACCACTAACAACACCACCACTAACAACACCACCACCAACAACACCACCACCAACAACAACACCACTAACAACACCACCACTAACAACAACACCACTAACAACAACACCACTAACAACACCACCACTAACAACAACACCAACAACAACACCACCACTAACACCACCACCACTAACAACACCACCACTAACAACAACACCAACAACAACACCACCACTAACACCACCACCACTAACAACACCACCACTAACAACACCACCACTAACAACACCACCACTAACAACACCACCATTAACAACAACACCACTAACAACAACAACACCACTAACAACACCACCACTAACAACACCACCACTAACAACAACACCACTAACAACACCACCACTGACAACACCACCACTAACAACACCACCACTAACAACACCACTACTAACAACAACACCATTAACAACACCACCACTAACAACAACACCACTAACAACAACAACACCACTAACAACACCACCACTGACAACACCACCAATAACAACACCACCACTAACAACACCACCACTAACAACAACACCATTAACAACACCACCACTAACAACAACACCACTAACAACAACAACACCACTAACAACACCACCACTGACAACACCACCACTAACAACACCACCACTAACAACACCACCACTAACAACAACACCATTAACAACACCACCACTAACAACAACACCACTAACAACAACAACACCACTAACAACACCACCACTGACAACACCACCACTAACAACACCACCACTAACAACACCACCACTAACAACAACACCATTAACAACACCACCACTAACAACAACACCACTAACAACAACAACACCACTAACAACACCACCACTAACAACACCACCACTAACAACACCACCACTAACAACAACACCATTAACAACACCACCACTAACAACAACACCACTAACAACAACAACACCACTAACAACAACACCACTAACAACACCACCACTAACAACACCACCACTAACAACAACACCATTAACAACACCACCACTAACAACAACACCACTAACAACAACAACACCACTAACAACACCACCACTAACAACACCACCACTAACAACACCACCACTAACAACAACACCATTAACAACACCACCACTAACAACAACACCACTAACAACAACAACACCACTAACAACAACACCACTAACAACACCACTAACAACACCACCACTAACAACAACACCACTAGCAACACCACCACTGACAACACCACCACTAACAACACCACCACTAACAACACCACCACTAACAACACCACCACTAACAACACCACCACTAACAACAACACCATTAACAACACCACCACTAACAACAACACCACTAACAACAACAACACCACTAACAACAACACCACTAACAACACCACCACTAACAACACCACCACTAACAACAACACCACTAACAACACCACCACTAACAACACCACCACTAACAACAACACCACTAACAACACCACCACTAACAACACCACCACTAACAACAACACCACTAACAACACCACCACTAACAACACCACCACTAACAACAACACCACTAACAACACCACCACTAACAACACCACCACTAACAACACCACCACTAACAACACCACCACTAACAACAACACCACTAACAACACCACCACTAACAACACCACCACTAACAACACCACCACTAACAACAACACCACTAACAACACCACCACTAACAACAACACCACTAACAACACCACCACTAACAACAACACCACTAACAACACCACCACTAACAACACCACCACTAACAACACCACCACTAAGAACACCACCACTAAGAACACCACCACTAACAACACCACCACTAACAACAACACCACTAACAACACCACCACTAACAACACCACCACTAACAACAACACCACTAACAACACCACCACTAACAACAACACCACTAACAACACCACCACTAACAACACCACCACTAACAACAACACCACTAACAACACCACCACTAACAACAACACCACTAACAACACCACCACTAACAACACCACCACTAACAACACCACCACTAACAACACCACCACTAACAACACCACCACTAACAACAACACCACTAACAACACCACCACTAACAACAACACCACTAACAACACCACCACTAACAACAACACCACTAACAACAACACCACTAACAACACCACCACTAACAACAACACCACTAACAACACCACCACTAACAACACCACCACTAACAACACCACCACTAACAACAACAACAACACCACTAACAACACCACCACTAACAACACCACCACTAACAACAACAACAACACCACTAACAACAACAACAACACCACTAACAACACCACCACTAACAACACCACCACTGACAACAACACCACTAACAACAACACCACTAACAACACCACTAACAACACCACCACTAACAACACCACCACTAACAACACCACCACTAACAACACCACCACTAACAACAACACCACTAACAACAACAACAACACCACTAACAACACCACCACTAACAACACCACCACTAACAACAACACCACTAACAACAACACCACTAACAACACCACCACTAACAACACCACCACTAACAACAACACCACTAACAACACCACCACTAACAACAACACCACTAACAACACCACCACTAACAACACCACCACTAACAACACCACCACTAACAACACCACCACTAACAACACCACCACTAACAACAACACCACTAACAACACCACCACTAACAACAACACCACTAACAACACCACCACTAACAACAACACCACTAACAACAACACCACTAACAACACCACCACTAACAACAACACCACTAACAACACCACCACTAACAACACCACCACTAACAACACCACCACTAACAACAACAACAACACCACTAACAACACCACCACTAACAACACCACCACTAACAACAACAACAACACCACTAACAACAACAACAACACCACTAACAACACCACCACTAACAACACCACCACTGACAACAACACCACTAACAACAACACCACTAACAACACCACTAACAACACCACCACTAACAACACCACCACTAACAACACCACCACTAACAACACCACCACTAACAACAACACCACTAACAACAACAACAACACCACTAACAACACCACCACTAACAACACCACCACTAACAACAACACCACTAACAACAACACCACTAACAACACCACCACTAACAACAACACCACTAACAACACCACCACTAACAACACCACTAACAACACCACCACTAACAACACCACCACTAACAACAACAACACCACTAACAACACCACCACTAACAACACCACCACTAACAACACCACCACTAACAACAACACCACTAACAACAACACCACTAACAACACCACCACTAACAACACCACCACTGACAACACTACCAACAACAACACCACCACCAACAACACCACCACTAACAACACCACCACTAACAACACCACCACCAACAACCCCACCAACACCAACAACACCACTAACAACAACACCACTAACAACACCACCAACACCAACAACACCACTAACAACACCACCACTAACAACACCACCACTAACAACACCACCACCAACAACACCACCACCAACAACAACACCACTAACAACAACACCACTAACAACAACACCACTAACAACAACACCACTAACAACAACACCACTAACAACACCACCACTAACAACAACACCACTAACAATACCACCACTAACAACACCACTAACAACACCACCACTAACAACAACACCACTAACAACAACACCAACACCAACAACAACACCACCACTAACACCACCACTAACAACACCACCACTAACAACAACACCACTAACAACAACACCAACACCAACAACAACACCACCACTAACAACACCACCACTAACAACACCACCACTAACAACAACACCACCACTAACAACACCACCACTAACAACACCACCACTAACAACACCAACACTAACAACACCACCACTAACAACACCACCACTAACAACAACAACACCACCAACACAACCAATACCACTAACAACAACACCACCACTAACACCACCAACACCACTAACAACACCACCACTAACAACACCACCACTAACAACACCACCACTAACAACAACACCACTGACAACAACACCACTGACAACAACACCACTAACAACACCACCACTAACAACACCAACACTAACAACACCACCACTAACAACACCACCACTAACAACACCACTAACAACACCAACACCACTAACACCAACAACACCACTAACAACACCACCAACACCAACAACACCACCACCAACAGCACCAACACTAACAACACCAAACACAACAACACCACCAACAACACAACAACAACAACACCACTAACAACACCACCACTAACAACAACACCACTAACAACAACACCACCACTAACAACATCACTAACAACAACACGACTAACAACAACACCACTAACAACACCACCACTAACAACAACATCACTAACAACAACACCAACAACACCACCACTAACAACACCACCACTAACAACACCACCACTAACAACACCACCACTAACAACAACACCACTAACAACAACACCAACACCAACAACAACACCACCACTAACAACACCACCACTAACAACACCACCACTAACAACACCACCACTAACAACAACAACACCACTAACAACAACACCACTAACAACAACACTACTAACAACTCCACCACTAACAACAACACCACTAACAACACCACCACTAACAACAACACCACTAACAACACCACCACTAACAACACCACTAACAACATCACTAACAACAACACCACTAACAACATCACTAACAACACCACCACTAACAACATCACTAACAACAACATCACTAACAACAACACCACTAACAACAACACCACTAACAACAACACCACTAACAACAACACCACTAACAACTCCACCACTAACAACAACATCACTAACAACACCACCACTAACAACATCACTAACAACAACACCACTAACAACATCACTAACAACACCACCACTAACAACATCACTAACAACAACATCACTAACAACTCCACCACTAACAACAACACCACTAACAACACCACCACTAACAACACCACCACTAACAACACCACCACTAACAACTCCACCACTAACAACAACACCACTAACAACACCACCACTAACAACAACACCACTAACAACATCACTAACAACACCACCACTAACAACATCACTAACAACAACATCACTAACAACACCACCACTAACAACATCACTAACAACTCCACCACTAACAACTCCACCACTAACAACAACACCACTAACAACACCACCACTAACAACACCACCACTAACAACACCACCACTAACAACTCCACCACTAACAACAACACCACTAACAACACCATCACTAACAACAACACCACTAACAACATCACTAACAACACCACCACTAACAACATCACTAACAACAACATCACTAACAACTCCACCACTAACAACAACACCACTAACAACACCACCACTAACAACACCACCACCACTAACAACACCACCACTAACAACACCACCACTAACAACTCCACCACTAACAACAACACCACTAACAACACCACCACTAACAACAACACCACTAACAACAACACCACTAACAACAACACCACTAACAACAACACCACTAACAACAACACCACCACTAACAACAACAACACCACTAACAACAACACCACTAACAACAACATCACTAACAACAACATCACTAACAACACCACCACTAACAACAACACCACTAACAACACCACCACTAACAACACCACCACTAACAACAACACCACCACTAACAACATCACTAACAACAACATCACTAACAACACCACCACTAACAACAACACCACTAACAACAACACCACTAACAACAACATCACTAACAACTCCACCACTAACAACACCACCACTAACACCATCACTAACAACAACACTACTAACAACTCCACCACTAACAACAACACCACTAACAACACCACCACTAACAACATCACTAACAACAACACCACTAACAACAACACCACTAACAACAACACCACCACTAACAACACCACCACCAACAACAACACCACTAACAACACCACCACTAACAACACCACCACCAACAACACCACCACTAACATCACCACCACTAACAACACCACCACTAACAACAACACCACTAACAACAACACCACCAACACCAACAACACCAACAACAACAACACCACTAACAACAACACCACTAACAACAACATCACTAACAACAACACCACTAACAACACCACCACTAACAACACCACCACTAACAACACCACCACTAACAACACCACCACCAACAACAACACCACTAACAACACCACCACTAAGAACACCACCACCAACAACACCACCACTAACATCACCACCACTAACAACACCACCACTAACAACAACACCACTAACAACAACAGCACTAACAACAACACCACTAACAACAACACCACCAACACCAACAACACCAACAACAACAACACCACTAACAACAACACCACTAACAACAACATCACTAACAACAACACCACTAACAACACCACCACTAACAACAACACCACTAACAACACCAACACCAACACTAACAACACCAAACACAACAACACCACTAACAACACCAACACCACTAACACCAACAACACCACTAACACCAACAACACCACTAACAACACCACCAACACCAACAACACCACCACCAACAACACCAACACTAACAACACCAAACACAACAACACCACCAACAACACAACAACAACAACACCACTAACAACACCACCACTAACAACAACACCACTAACAACAACACCACCACTAACAACACCAACACCAAACACAACACCACCAACAACAACACCAACACCACTAATACCAACAACACCACTAACAACACTAATAGCAACAACCTAGCTTGGTGTAGAGTCAAGAAAACAAAATTAAGTAAACTTCATACTTTACAAAAACATTTAATTAGGATTATATAAAAGGCTGCCAGAGGCTCTCACTCTGAGGAGCTTCTGGGAAATATAAAATACTAAATATTTTTTAGACAAATTAGGCTGCTCAATTGATGTTCAAAGTCTATCACAACTCTACACTGAAATGAATACGTGCGGAGAAAGGTGAAAAGTTTTGAGGTCAACAGGAACCTCTCCTTGCCACTGTCAAGAGGAAGAAACTGGTGTGGCTTGGCCACGTCACATGACATGACGGTCTGTGCAAGACCATAATGCAAGGCACTCTTGAAGGTGGACGCTGGAGGGGACGCCAATGCAAAAACTGGTTGGACAATGTCAAAGAATGGATGCACATGACTACACGAGATTTGTTGATGGCTGCCACTGATAGACCATTTTGAGTGTGTTTTGCTGCTGCAGTAGGATTCCTCTGATGACTACAGAAGCCAAAACACTGATGATGACACTAAGATGAATTTATAAAGAATATTCACAAATATCCGATAAAGTGTTCTAGGGGAACATTCAAATGCAATAGTAAATAAATTCAGCTATTCCTTACCCCTATCATGGACCAATTGTTTGGAATCATTTTGTGTGCAAAGATGCAACTCTTCCAGTCACAAAAGATGTAAACATATATATTAAAAAGATGCTGTTGTGTAATCAACAGTCCTGTTTCTGGTAAAAACCGACCATTTATTAAAAAATATTTCAAAATCTGTAAATAAAATCAAAAAATGACTTTGCATAAAGGGTTCCATTTACAGGCAGTCATGAAAAGGATGATAGTTTTTTTTACAATAATCTTTCTTGAAGGCTTCACCAGACAGATTAACACTTTATCATTTTCATTACTCTATATACACTATTGAATTTTCACATAAAAGGCTTTACTTCACATAATATCTCACATGATAACGAATCTATGAGATTTTGATATTATTTATTTTAAGAACAATACCTTAACATTAGTATGAGAAGCTGGTTACAGCCAGTTTGAACAGAAAGAGGTTTGGTTAGACATGGCCGGTTTAAATGCTAAGGGATTAAGAGATTCTCAATAACGAGCCATTTTATTCCATTCCTAAGAACTTTTTATTCTCTTCTTCGTAAATAGCTTATCACACTTTTTTATTTTATGCACCTTTTTTTATATTTAAAATTTATACACAGCCAGTGAAATAAATGATAAAAAAACAAAAACAAAAAACAAAAAAAAAACAAACTACAACATAAACAGCAACACCAACAATAACAATACCACTGCTATCACCATCCCATCACCACCACCAACACCAAAACCAGTACCACTGCCACTCCAACCTGCAACAACAGCAATTCCAATACCACTGCCAACTCCACCCCACCACCACCACCACCACCAACAACAACAACAACAATACCCTCACCAACAACAATACCCTCACCAACAATACCACCACCACCACCACCAACAGCCATACCCCCAACACGAACACCATCATAGCTACTACCATCAACATCAAAACAAACACCAATACTAACACCACAAACAACACTACCACCACCACCACCACAATTGCTAATAACAACAACATCAACTATACCAACAGCAACAACAACACTAATTTCAGTATTACCCCAGTCCCCATCAACAACAACACCACTACCACCAGCACTACTAACTTCTTCTTCGCCCACTTATTCCTGAGAGGGTCTTGGAGGCAGGGCCCTCAAACTCTTCATCCAGTGGGTCCTGTCAGAAGTAACTGTCTCCAACTGATCTGGCTGGATTCCCGAGACCAGCCAAGTTATCCAACCATCTTGCTCGGTATCTACCCCTGGGTTTCCTACCTGTTCGTTTCGCTGGTAAAATCTGTCCAGCGATTCTTTCCCGAGATATTCTAACCACATGTCCATAGTAAATTGATACCAACAACATAAAAAATAACACAACCACCACCTCCACCACAAACAACATTAAACAGCATCAACAGCACCACTACTGCCACCAACACCACCATGTACAGTTATTGTTGACTCTGTCTGTTGATATATTCTATTTTAGGCCATTTTAAAAAATGATGCTCTTCAAGAATTCTATGTTGCGAAGGGATGTTTGACAGGCTCATGGTGTTTCTTTACAAAATGTAAGATTTTACATCATAGATATTTCTTTTTTCCTTTTCATTTCCATTTTTTGGGGTTTCAAGGAAATATACTGGACAGATATATTTTTTTGGCACATCAAAGGAGGCATAAATGTTATAATAATAAGTGTTTCTACTTTTGGCACAAGGCCAGCAATTACCCAGTGTATTACTGGTACTTTATTTTATCGACCCCCGTAAGGATGAAAGGCAAAGTCAACCTCGGCATTATAATAATAAAATGTTATAATAATAATGGTTTCTGATTTAGGCACAATGCCAACAATTTTGGAGGAAAGGGAATGTCAATTAAATCAACCCCAGTGAATTACTGGTACTTTATTTTATCGACCCCCGTAAGGATGGAAGACAAAGCTAATCTCGGCAAGATTTGAACACAGGACGCCAAGGGCCATAACTCTATGTCGCTAAGCTTGTTGTCTGACGCTCTACTGATAACTGTCAATCCACCACCCTTTTGCATGTAAATAATTGCATCTACTTTCGGCACAAGGCTAGCAATTTGGAGAAGAGGGGACAGTCGATTAAATTGACCCCAGTGCATTACTGTTACTTTATTTTACCAACCCTGTAAGGATGAAAGACAAAGCTAACCGTGTCAAGATTTGAACATGGGACGTAAAGGGCCGTAACTCTATACCGCCACGCTTGTTGCCTAACAACCTACTGATTCTGCCAATCCACCACCCCTTCATCTACAAACATCAATGTTATGAATTGAAATCTTATGACTATTTTATTCTTTCATTACCATATCTTTAATGAATGACACTGCAATATAATGTTCAAATTATTTTGAAAATAATCTAGAATTTAGACAGCTTTAGTAATAGAACCAACTTTCTTATTGGACCATACTTTAACAAAGGTTCTTACATAAAACTATGATGGAAGGTCTCTGCATAAATATAAACACTGTAAAATGAACAGTTGTATATTGTAAATCTGGGGGCAATTTCAGGTGATTTGGTATCAGAAGGGTTAATACCTAGGAAAGTCAGATCCTTTAGGTTTTACGGATTCACTCCACAGATGTGTAGTCAGCAAATGTATGTTGTCTAAGAAAGACAGAGCTGTAGAAATCATATCTCCAGTAGAGATTATGGTGCTGGTAATGATAAGGATGATTTTGAAATATTAACAATGTTTTATTATTTTTCTCATTCAGTCAGGAGAAAGGGCAATGCCCATGACTACTTTCAAAGCCTGGTTAAAGGATAACTTCCTGCCCCCATCCCCACCCAGCCTTGGAGGCCCTGAAAATGGTTATTTCTCTTGATTTAGTGATAAAAATAAAAGAATGCTAGAATTTGAAAATCATCATCATCATCATTTAATATCCTTTTTTTTCATGCTAACGTAAGTTGGATGGTAAAATGGATATGAAAGTATTATTGTCTAAAAAAGGTTAAAGTTGGAAAGTTATTCCAAGTTTAACCCTTTAGCATTTACATTACTCTATATTTACTATTGTATTTTTGTGGTAAAGTCTTTATCTTATATAAATATCTCATATAATATTGAATCTATGAGATTTTGATGTTATTTATTTTGAGAACAATACCTTAATGTTAGTATGAGCAGCCAGTTATGGCCGGTTTGAACAGAAAGAGGTGAGAGAATTCTGGCTGGTTTAAATGCTAAAGAGTTAAGATTTTCAATAATTAATTTAAGGCTTCATGTACTGAATGATGTACACAAAAAATTCTAATAATTTCATTTTAAATCACCCTTCCTAAAATAATAATATTATTTTCTTGACCATGATTTAAAAATGTTGTTATTAATTTAAATGTTTTCTATTATTTCCTAGGGGCAAAATGGAATATTATAGTAATACATAGTAAGATAATTGACAATTATGAGTATCCTTTAAACATTAACTCTTCTCAAGAACAAAATATTGTGTTTGAAAAATTTTCACAAAGAACAGAGGCATTTTTCTTCCTTCCTTCGGAAATGAATCAATATCCAAAAATATTTTTAACAAATGGAACATTTTTGCTCGACAAAATTGTGAGTAAATCTTTTTTTTTCCCCCACCGTAAAAGAAAGGGTTATAGTCAGTAGCAGATAAAGTGTGTGATGGATATCTGATTGTGTGTTCATATGTAGCTATACAAAGTGAAGACACAATCAGATATCTAATATAATCATGACTGGACTAGCCAGGGTTCCCATGGTCAATTTATTCACTCTTGCGGATAGTTAATTGTCTTATGACAACTTCTCTCATGTCAGTACATGATAAAACTCACCATGATTATATTAGATATCTGATTGTGTGTTCATATGTAGCTATACAAAGTGAAGACACACTACTTAGTGGTTAGGGTGTTTGACTCATGATAGAAAGGTGATGTTTGATTTCCAGCAGCACATTTTGTGATCGTTTTCACTGAGAGCTACTCCAGGTAGAGTCACTACTTCTCCGAATTGAGAGATCACACCTCCAATACTATGGGCATGTGGTTAGAATGTCTCAGGAAAGAACCACTGGGCAGATTTTACAGGCAAAACCAACTGGCAAGACGCCTAGGCGTAGACTCCAAGCAAGATGG
The DNA here is from genome assembly GCA_964016885.1 of Eledone cirrhosa. NCBI lineage: Eukaryota > Metazoa > Mollusca > Cephalopoda > Octopoda > Eledonidae > Eledone > Eledone cirrhosa. The sequence goes on along the minus strand of CAXHJY010001549.1, from coordinate 73,650 downwards.
TTGGATAGCATCCATGAGCTTGGCTGATCACACTTGAGGATCCGGCCAGATCAGTTGGGGATGGTTGCTTCTGACAGGACCCACTGGAGAGACTGTTTGAGGACTCTGCTCCAACAACCCTCTCAGGAATAAGTGGGGGGAAGGAGAAGAAGTGATTATAAGTGACATATACAAAGATCGTATGCCCAAGTTTTTTTTTTAATTTAAAAATTTTTTCTATGCACTAAAACCATAATTCCTTTGTACTGTTTGAAGTATTTAGGTAACAGAATCTGAACAACTCAACAGCTGCAAAAGTGTTAATGTCTGATAATTCATAATGCTATCAATATTTGAAAAAAACATTCATTTGTAATAGAGACAACATTACTGAATATATAAGTTGAAATATTTCTCATTTGCTTAACCCTCTAGCAATACTCTATATTCACTATTGAATTTTCCTTGTAAGAGCTTTATCTCACATAATATTGAATGTATGAGATTTTGATATTATTCATTTTGAGAACAATAACTCAACATCAGTATGAGTGGCCAGTTATGGCCGGTTTGAACAGAAAGAGGTGAGAGAATTCTGGCCGGATACAGCCGGTATAAATGTTAAAGGGTTAACTATTGTATCAAAAGCAAAATGGAATAACTGGAGATATATATTTTTTTTTATATTTCACTCTAGGTCAAGTTGAAGAATCACAATACTTCTAAAACATATTTCTGTAATTACATTCATCATCAAACAAGTCACAATTCAATTCTTGAATGCTCATTGAGAAATGGTAAGTTGATAACAGTTTTGAAATGAAGGCTAGAATGCATCAAAGGTTGGTATTAAGCTAAATACTATTCATATTTGTGATGAATTACTGAGCTGAATCATAAAGGAAGGTTTACCTTGGAAGTTAATATATGCAGATGATCTAGTGTTAATAAGATTGTTGAGTCATATATTGAGAAAGGATGAAAATGTCTGAGAGGTGTGATGGGAATTAATGTAGAAGCAAGTTGAGGAAGGTTTGACTAAGAAAGACATGGCTAATGAAGTTGGAATAAGATATGAAAGTCAGGGAGTTGTTGAAGGAGCCTGCAGATAGTAGGGCAATATAGAGAAGCTTGTGAAGGGAGCCACATTTGTTCCAGCTTTTTGCATTCTGAATTTCCATGTAACTAGTTTAACCCTTTAGCATTTACATTACTCTATATTTACTATTGTATTTTTCCGGTAAAAGCTTTACTTCACATAATTATCTCACATAATATTGAATCTGAGATTTTTGTATTATTAAATATACAGCCGGTTTAAATGCTAAAGGGTTAATCTATTGCCTGGTTTAACAAAACCTCTTAGAGTTTTGGTGCTTTAGGTGGGATTCCTTCCATTTAGGTCAGATCTTTGATGTGAACATAACTTTCTTCCTTCCTCTCTCAAATCTTAGAGATCCTGAAAAAATATAGTCATAGGTATAGCCTTTCCTTCCCTGACTATGTGGTAAAAAATACAACATTAAAAATGGAAAAAGAAGTCATAAATGTTACAACAGCCATTTATTTGTTCCTTGATATTAATAAAATCAATCATTGCCTATTTATCAATCACTCTCATCTCAAAAATTCTATTAATTTACGTTTTGTTTTCAAACCACATTTGAGTGGCAGACACCATGCTTTGCAACAAAGTTATGGCCCTTTACGTTTTGAGTTAAAATCCTGCTGAGGTTAATGTTGCCTTTCATCCTTACGGGGTTGATAAAATAAAGTAGCAGTAATGCACTGGGTAATTGCTGGCCTTGTGCCAAAAGTAGAAATAATTATTTTAATGTATGATGACTACTTTGGCAGTGAATTGGCAGAGTTGGTGGATTAAAATACCTAGCTACTTGTCATAACACTGTGTTCAAATCCTGCCCAGGTCAGCTTTACCTTTCATCCTTCCGTGGTTGATAAATAAGTACCAGTCGAGTATTGAACTTGGCTCTTCCTCTCTCTGTGGAAGAAATGAACAATATTCTGACCCAGAAAGGGATGGGTTTCGCCAGATTTAAAATGCCCGAGACATGTCACACATGTCAGAAGAGTACCTCTATAAATCCACCAGGAATTAAGTTCCCTTTACTGTTTTTGTTTTCTCACAACTACTATACCAAGCTGCATTTCATTGTTTTTTTTTTCTTTGTTATTTTTACTTCTCTAGAGACTGCATGGAGGATAGAACTATTCTCTCATTTAAACATAACTGCAAATATACATGAAAATGAAATAATTGTTGGAGTGACTATCAATGGAAGAAATTGTTCAGAAGAACTAAAACTGCAAAAATTAGCTTATCAACCTGTTTTCTTTACTTATATTGATATTGGCAATAAAACCATTAATGAGCTTGAAATATACTTTAAAAACGAGAAGATAAATTTTGATATCTTGAAAGTGAGTGATTGAGATTCTTGAATATGTTATTTGTTCGATTTTATATTTGATAATTGTTGAAATCAAACTGCCTGAAACTACTTCTGGTTCTATAATACTAAGCTGTTTCTTTTAGAGTGTTTAACCTTTTAGCATTTAAACCGGCTGTATCCAGCCAGATTTCTCTCACCTCTTTCTGTTCAAACTGGCTGTAACTGACCCCTAATACTGATGTTAAGGTATTGTTCTCAAAATAAATAATATGAAAATCTCATAGATTCGATACTATGTGAAATAATTATGTGAGATAAAGAAGCCTTTACTGTGAAAATAAAATAGTATATAAAGAGTAATGTAAATGCTAAAGGGTTATATATATTTTAAAACTTTCTATTATAATTTTATGTTAAAACATATGTTATGTTATATTCTAAATAGCAGCTAAATAATGAAATATTTAATTTTATTATTAAATCCCTCTGAATTCATGATTATTAGAAAAAAAAACTAATTTGAAAGTCATAGGAAGTGTCTTTCATTAAAAATATAGTAATGATTATATTGTAAATAGCAGCTTAATTCATCATCATCGTTTAACGTCCGTGTTCCACGCTTGCATGGGTTTGGAATTAATTATATTATTAAATCCTCAAATGCTCAATTGAAGCCAACCCATCCACATCCATGACAACTCATGCAAAGAAATGCAATGTGTCCCTTTCCATGATGTTCAGAGCTGTGAACAGGAAGCTTGGCATGACTAGCCATCACCTCTTAACAGCCAAGGCCAAAGTAATCAGAGCCGAGAAATGCCCAAATCTTCTGTCATTCATCAAGCATCAAAGTGCAGGAAAAACTCTTGTGTTTGTGGACGAGAAGAAGTTCATTGTGGATGCTGAGGTGAATCGCAGAAATTCTCGAGTGATTGCATACAACCCTTCTGATGTCCCCCCTGTGTTTGAGACTAAGAATCCTACCTCTCTGATGGTATTTGGAGCGAGTGATGGAAGTGTTATGGATCCACACTTCTTTGAGTCTGGCTTGAAGATTTGGACATTCTGAAGAACTTTCTGTTACCTTGGATGGAGCAGAAGTTTGGGCTTGACAATGTGATGCTTATCCAGGATTCTGCACCATACCATGGGCCAAAAACAACACTTCCTTGGTGAGAAGGTGCCATTTTTTGTGAGGGTCAACATCTGGCCCAGTAATAGCCCGGATCTCAACCTTCTCGATTACTTTTTATGGGGCGTACTTCAAGCAAGGACCAATGCTTCACCACATTTGAGTGTCAACAGTTTGACTGCACCAAGCTTGCGACATGCAAAATAAAAAAAGTGGAGGTTGCAGCAGCTGCAAAAAAATTTTGTTCTCATGTGGAGGCAATAATTGCCCAAAAGGGCAGCCATATTCAATGATAAATGTTTTTGTTGTAATAAATGTTATATTAAATCTGTCTACTACCATTATTTTAGTATTTATAACCAGTTTTATGCATCATAAAAAGTGTCTCAATTTCTCTGCCAAAGCCTGTATAGAGTAAAGTTAATGAATTTAATATTATTTTTTCCATTTTTCAGATTGTTATAACAAAAGAACTGACTGGAGTAGACTATGGTTGTGTTAATATACAACGAATGGAACATCATAAATATTCATGTAAAGTACTAAAAGGTAAGATTTCATTGAACTATTTATCCTTTAGTATTTGCATTACTCTATATATACTTGTAGCAGTTGCCTCCCTTGTAGATTAACAACATCTAGACGGGAAGTAGAACCCTTTCTGTAACTTCCGGTCAGAACCCTATAAAACTAACAACTTTAAGTTCTCACCCTCTCATTTTCCCTTCCTGCGCCTGGCCTTCGCCAGGCGTCTTCTGCCAGCCTGCGTTTGCCTGGCAATCAAAACGGTAACTACAAACTTTGCTTCATTCTTTCATCTATTTCATTGACATGTCAACTATACTGTTAAATTGTTGATTAAATATTATACACACAAACCATGTCTCCTTGTTACATTCATACTACACACTAATTCTCTGCTATATACTATTGTATTTTCACAGTAAACACTTTATCTCATATAATATTGAATCTACAAGATTTTATATTATTTATTTTGAGAACGATGCCTTAACATAAGTATGAGTAGCTGGTTACAGCCAGTTTGAACAGATAGAGGTGAGAGAATTCTGGGCAGATACGGGTGGTTTAAATGCTAAAGGGTTAAACCAAAATGAGTTGTAGGGGTGTTGTGATATACTTGTCAGAGCCTATTCCTTTCCAATTTTGATCACAGCCAATTTCTATAAAAGAACGAGGAAACAATTGAGAGAGAGGGGGCGGGGAGATAGATAGATTGATTGATAGATAGATAGTAGGTGGGTGTAAGTATTGGCCACAATAACAGACTAGTACTTCATTTATCATCCTCAAAAGGATGAAAGGTAAAGTTGACCTCAGTAGGATTTGAACTTCAATTGTAGATAGAAAGAATAGCATGAATTATTTTATCTGATGTTCTAATGACTCTGTCCATTTGCTGCCTATATTATCTTACTTGGCATAAAGAGCTTGGTACATTCTATCAAAATATGTTAAGCTGTTGTTTGGAACTAACATAAAATTGTGAGGGAGGATTTTTATAATTTTAATAAATATAAATATTTTATAATATATAATTATATATTGTAGAATCAGGGGTAGTTTGGTAAGCCGATGATGATAAAATGAAAATCTTCAGCTTCTTAGTGGATATTACAATACATACATTATTAAGTTATGCTCACATACCAAACTATAAACCTTTTAAATTAATTACTATAGCTAACAAAGTCACATAATATAATCACATGAAACCAAATATATTTCAATGTGTGCGTTTATTTAAAAGTTTGTGTAAAGTATCAAAGTTTGTGTGTGTTTATGCATATATCCGTGTGGTGAGTAGTTGTGAATTTTTATGTGTGAGTGAATGTAAGTTTGAATCTGTGTACTGTATATATGTATTGAAGTTTATTTTGTGTGTGTGTAAAGGATCTGGCAGTGTTTGAGTATATGTGTGAGTGTATGATTAAATTTTAATGTGTGTATGTTTATATATGTATAAAGTCATTTTTTACTTTTATTTTAGGTAAAACTTGGCTACTGAAAGTTATTTCCTCTATGGAACGTGAAATCAAATTCTATACTGAAATAGTGCAAGACAATTTATCTTCATTCTCCAGAAATCTAACATGGAAGCAAATATCTTTGTATGGAGATAGTTACATCAAATACTTCAATCTGAAGACATATGAAGATGATGAAATCACAAACATAAAACTCCACTTTTTTAATCAATCTCTGAAAATTGATGAAGTAAAAATCTTCTTAACATATTTTGAAATTTCTAAAACTTATAGATTGGTAGACTATATGCTTTACACTGTTTAATTTGATGCTTCAAAATGATAGGTTCAAAGCCCTTAGTTGGCTTCTTATCAAATGTCCCTTAATCCTTTTATTGTGGTCATATTTCTATTGAAATATTCTATTTCAATTAATTAATGAAACATTTTGATGAGTTTATTAAATTAATTAATTATATCATTACTAAGATAAGTAAATTAACATGATTTTTTATATAAAATTATGTTGGATCTTTTAATCTAGATATAAACTCTAAAACAAGGGACATTTTCTTTTTCATAGAACTAGAGACAATTTTGGCCAGGTTTGTACCTTAACCCTTCCATGCCCATATTGCTAATGGAATACATTCTATTTCAATAATTGTTTCTACTTTTGGCACAAGGCTAGCAATTACCCCAGTGGTTTACTGGTACTTTATTTTATTGACCTCTAAAGGATGAAAGGCAAAGCTAACCTTAGCGGCATTTGAACTCAGAATGTAAAGGGCCGTAATTCAATGCCACAAAGCATGATGTCCGATGCTCTCCCAGTACTGCCACTCTATTTCAATAATGCTGACTTATATTCTCATGTTAATTATTTAACAATTTAACTACATATTCTATTTGCCACTCCAATGTCATATCCATGCCTAATCAGAGTTATTTTGGAACTTATTCTTAGCCTTGTATTATACTTCCATTCACATTTAGGAAGTATTTTATGAATATTAATCCATCTCATATTGTTATATTTGGGGAGGATCATGTTATTATAATATTGCCAGAAATATATAATAAAACACACTCACTGTTTGGTTTGGGTTGTCAGTATATTTTATATCTCCATAGTTAATTTAGCTGGCAATCAATGTTTATCATTGATTGACCAACAGTTAAAAATATAGATATAAATATATATAGTCTCTCAGAGTTTCGTCACATACCTGTGACATCATCAAGGATATTATTATGTTTCCTATTTTATTTTATTAACTCCTGAGAGATAAAAACAAAACTGACCTCATTGGGATTTCAACTGAAAATGAGAAGATTATAAGTAAATTTGTAAAGCATTTTGTCTGACCTTTTAATGATTATAACAATTCATAAGCAGCAATGTCAAGTGTAGCCATAGTTAACAATATTTCAAATATATCATTTCAGATAAGTATCATCAAGAATCACACCATCAAGAATCACTTAGAATATAAATGTAAAGAAAACAATGTTTGTAAACCCTTGAAAATGGATTTTTGTCTAAAGTCCAAAGGTATATGAATTATCTGAATTTGTCTCATGCTGTGTATCTCAAATCTTAAACATCATTATTAGTATACACATAAAAATGAGAAAACTCATCATTAGAACAGCCATTAAAACATCTAAATGTTGTCGAAGACAATGATGTGCAAAACTGCTTCAGAGGACAGAAACCAGTGGCCAGTGAACAACAGAGAGACAGTCCACAAGGTGGGTGACTGCTCATTGCTGTCTTTGACAGCATTTAGCTGTTTTAATGGCTGTTCTAGCAATGAGTTTTCACATTTTTATGTGTATTCAAATACACTCTCGCTTCGTCTCGATCAGAGACAACATTATTTTTTCATTCATCATTATTTGTCTATATACATTTGTCTAATGCACTGGGTAATTGCTGGCCTTGTGCCTAAAGTAGAAACAATTATTTGTCTATATACATACATTCAGTACATTGATTCATATATGAACACACATTTTCATGCTCAAACATACAAAATGTCAAATATCTAGGTGAATACAGTTTTTGTTTCACAACTCCATTATGTAATGATTTTTTACCAATTTCTCACTGTTTTCAAGGCCATATTCATTCAAAACATAAGAACAACAGAATACATAAATTTCACATTGAAAGTGAACCAGGTGTAATACTCACCCCCAAGTGAAACTGGTGTAATACTCACCCCTAAAGTGAAACCAGTGTAATATTCACCCCCAAGTGAAACTGGTGTAATATTCACCCCTAAAGTGAAACTGGTGTAATATTCACCCCTAAAGTGAAACTGGTGTAATATTCACCCCTAAAGTGAACCAGGTGTAATACTCACCCCTAAAGTGAAACCAGTGTAATATTCACCCCTAAAGTGAAACCAGTGTAATACTCACCCCTAAAGTGAAACCAGTGTAATATTCACCCCTAAAGTGAAACCAGTGTAATATTCACCCCTAAGTGAAACTGGTGTAATACTCACCCCTAAAGTGAAACTAATGTAATATTCACCCCCAAAGTGAAACTAATGTAATATTCACCCCCAAAGTGAAACTAATGTAATATTCACCCCTAAAGTGAAACCAGTGTAATATTCCCCCCAAGTGAAACTGGTGTAATATTCACCCCCAAAGTGAAACTAATGTAATATTCACCCCCAAAGTGAAACTAATGTAATATTCACCCCTAAAGTGAAACTAGTGTAATATTCACCCCTAAAGTGAAACTGGTGTAATATTCACCCCCAAGTGAGACTGGTGTAATATTCCCCCCAAGTGAAACTGGTGTAATATTCACCCCCAAAGTGAAACTGGTGTAATATTCACCCCCAAGTGAAACTAGTGTAATATTCACCCCTAAAGTGAAACTGGTGTAATATTCCCCCCCAAGTGAAACTGGTGTAATATTCACCCCCAAGTGAAACTGGTGTAGTATTCCCTCCAAGTGAAACTGGTGTAATATTCCCCCCCAAGTGAAACTGGTGTAATATTCACCCCCAAAGTGAAACTAATGTAATATTCACCCCCAAAGTGAAACTAATGTAATATTCACCCCTAAAGTGAAACTAGTGTAATATTCACCCCTAAAGTGAAACTGGTGTAATATTCACCCCCAAGTGAGACTGGTGTAATATTCCCCCCAAGTGAAACTGGTGTAATATTCACCCCCAAAGTGAAACTGGTGTAATATTCACCCCCAAGTGAAACTAGTGTAATATTCACCCCTAAAGTGAAACTGGTGTAATATTCCCCCCCAAGTGAAACTGGTGTAATATTCACCCCCAAGTGAAACTGGTGTAGTATTCCCTCCAAGTGAAACTGGTGTAATATTCCCCCCCAAGTGAAACTGGTGTAATATTCACCCCCAAGTGAAACTGGTGTAGTATTCCCTCCAAGTGAAACTGGTGTAATATTCACCCCCAAGTGAAACTGGTGTAATATTCACCCCCAAGTGAAACTGGTGTAATATTCCCCCCAAGTGAAACTGGTGTAATATTCCCCCTAAGGTTCTCCTCCCTACACTGTCCCCAAGACCCTGGACTCATAAAAGCTAGTAATTAACATACGACAATTATAAAATATTCTAAGAGTACAGTGTAAAGAAGTTACTGAGATCTGATTTGTGAATTACATCATGTCTTTGTAACTACTACTTTCAAGCTGAGATAATTAGATCTGACTAAGGAAACAATGATTCTATTGGTCTTTCCATTGTTGATACTGCCTGTTGGTCACACTTCCTGGCAGAATAAACATCACATATTAAAGTATTTTGCTCATGATTACAATACACTGCCCTATTTAGGAATCAAACCTTATATTCTAACCAATAGACTACACCTACAAATTATCTAAACTTCTAAAAATATTTTTATTTGCATAAATCATTCAATTTTATTTCTTCCAAGAGAAAACTTCATCAAGACAAATAATTTATGTTTCAGGTTTTTTTTTTCTGTTTTGGTTTGTTTATTAATTTAAAATCACCAATTGTTTTTTTTTTCTTTTTTTTTTTCAGAAATATATTCTAATCCTCTCTTGAAAATAGGTAAATTTCCTTTCTTCATATATATATATATATACTACTAAAACTGAGATTGCTTCCTTGCTTCTCTGTAATGTAATACAGCCAAAAGGGCGCATAATGGGAAAATACTTTGAAAGGAAATTGACCCTGAAACGGGGATACAAATGGAATAAAACAAGTTTCGCGAAAATCGGACCATGGGTTCCTGAGATATGGGGTTTTTCTGGGTACTTTCATAAACAGAGAGAGAGAGAAAGAGATAGTGGTTGTGAGGGAATAAATTGAAAGAAGGACATAGAGAGGGAGAGGAAACGGAGAATGGAAGAGAGAGAGAGAGCTGGTGTTGTGTATATATATATATATTTATGTGTGTATGTGTCTGACCAGTGTATATAGATCAGGGACACCCACATATATAAATATATATGTATACACACACACACACATTTATATATATACATACACACACGTATATATATATATATATGGGCCTTCCAGTTTCATTTCACATTATATACATGTTTGTGTATATTCTAATTATTTAATGATTATTTTTAAGTGAACATGATTTAAAAAAAATATTTTGAAGTGAACGTGTCCCAACGGGTCACGGGTGTTCTAGTATACATACATATATATATGTTAATGATGATGATGATGATTATATATATATATATGGAGGCACATGGCTTAGTGGTTAGAGCATTGGCCTTGCAATCGAAAGGTTGTGAGTTCAATTCTCAGACCGGGTGATGTTGTTTCCTTGAGCAAGACACTGTATTTCACATTGCTCCAGTTTACTCAGCTGTAGAAATGAGATGATAGAGACTGGGGTCCATATCATTCCACTGCAAAGTGGTCGTGGAGATGCCACGGCAAAAAAGCACCCAGCACTCACTGTAAATGAGGTTGGTGTTAGAAAGGGCATCCAGCTGTAGAAATCAAGCCAGAATCAGTTCCCGTCCCACCCTTGCAAGCAGGGAAAAAGCGGACGTAAAATGAAATGATGAAAATGAAAAAAAATGATAAACCAAATGAAAAAGATATATGTATATATAGAGAAAAACCCATATATTGTATAAGAAACACAGTATATTGTATATATACCAAATACATATTTGATAGAAGAATATGTACACAGGTGGAATCATAAGAGAAACCTTATTAGGGCTCTAGATAAAGTCTATTGAGCTTGCTTATTGAGAAGCACAAAATTCTAACATATTCAATGTTTTGATTCATTGTTTGTATCATCATTCATCATTTCATTTCATTTTACGTCCGCTTTTCCCTGCTTGCAAGGGTGGGACGGGAACTGATTCTGGCTTGATTTCTACAGCTCGATGCCCTTCCTAATACCAACCTAATTTACAGTGAGTGCTGGGTGCTTTTTTGCCGTGGCACCTCCACGACCACTTTGCAGTGGAATGATAGGGACCCCAGTCCTATCATCTCATTTCTACAGCTGAGTAAACTGGAGCAACGTGAAATAAAGTGTCTTGCTCAAGGAAACAACACATCACCCGGTCTGAGGATTAAACTCACAACCTTTCGATTGCAAGCCCAATGCTCTAACCACTAAGCCATGTGCCTCCATGTATATATATATATATCCGACAACCACCCGATCACCTATAGGTCTGGTGAGCATGCTAGTCAGATAGATTTTATCCTCACCAAAGGACGAAATAGTGACAGTTGGAAACACAAAAGCCTTCCCTACCGGGAGGTATTCAGGACTGCTAGGCAGTGTGTTTGAGAAAATTGTGATGTCATTGTCGAGAAGTGTGTCCGGGATGATGGAGGCGCACTTGCCCTCACAGACACCGAAAAGAAAGTACCATGGAAGAGCCATTATGAAAGATTACTGAATGAGGAGAATGCATGGGAGAAAGAGAGCCCACTCCAAGTGGACCCAACAGAGGGCCCATCTGTACAAGTCAGCAGCAGTGTAGTAAGTAAGGCAATTAAGGATATGAAGACTGGGAACGCAACCGGTCCATCAAGGATAGTTGCTGAGATGCTGAAAGCAGCTTGGTCAGTGGGTCACACCTTAACTACTCGTATTGTAAACCAATTAATACTAAATGGTGTCATACCGAAAGACTGGCACAGCAGCATCATTGTCAACTGCTACAAAAGTAAAAAAAGATGCATTAGATAGAGGAATCTATTGAGGTTTCAAGTTGATGGACCAGGTTATGAAAATGTAAGAGAAAGTGTTGTAGCACAGCTGATTAGGGACCGGGTTAACCTAGATGAGATGCAGTTTGGATTTGTGCTCGGTAAAAGCACCACAGATGCCCTCTTCCTTGTGAAGTAACTACAAGAGAAGTCCTGAGCTAAAAGTAAGTCGCTCTACCAGGCATTTGTTGATATTGAGAAAGCTTTTTACAGAGTCCCCCATGCCTATATCTGGTGGGTTTTTAGAAAACTAGGAGTAGAAGAGTGGCTTGTAAAGGTTGTACAAGCCATGTTTAGGGAAGTAGTCAGCAAAATTAGGATTAAGATTAACTATAGCAATGATGAACAACCTCCTAAGTGTTGGTGCCATGATAGAATGCACCCATTACACTCTGTAAAATAGTTGTACAGGTGCCATAATAAACAGCATCCAGTAGAACCTGTAAAGTTCTATCTCTTCTACCCCTACTACAATAGTTTCTGCTCCACAAATACACTGTCTCCTCTTTCTATATAATCTACTTCTGCTACAATTAATTGATTATACTTGCTCTACGATTACCTTAAGTCCAGTGGGGGTGGGAGTAGAGAAGATGGATAAAAGCTATTTGGTGTCTAATAAGCAATGTAAGCAATCTTATATACAGATATATATACCAGGTTCAAACACAAAGGAACTAAACTCCCACTCCCACTGCCTCCAGCTCTTCCATTCACTCACTATTACCTCAGTATTTCAGCTCTTATTTAAGTATATATTCTGAATATTGTTTGTTTAAGTGTTCTTTCTTTATTTACTTTTAGTTGTTGTCCTTTCAAGCATCTTATTCTTGATAATTATCATCTGTATCATATTAATTGTCAGGTAAACCAATATACTATTATTCTTTCTCTTCTTTTATTTATTTATAGTGAACCCATACCGTCAAAAGTGATGGGGATACACATATGTATTAGAAATTGTTTACATAGATTTATTAGAAAATATTCACACATATTTATGAGTTCCTTCTTCACTCACTTATTCCTGAGAGGGTCGTGGGAGCAGAGTCCTCAAACACTCCTTGCAGCAGGTCCTGTCAGAAGCACCTGTCTCCAACTGGTCTGGCTGAATCCCCAAGCGAGATCAGCCAAGCTCATGTATGTTTTCCAACCATAGGTAAGGGTTGGTACAAAAACCGAATTGAAGATAGTGAGTTTGGTTTTTATGCCTACTCCCCTTCTTTTGATTACTGAATGCTGAAGCTGGCACATTACTGCACCAGTTCTTGCACTTCTTGCACTTAATTCAGCCTCCTGCCTCCATCACTCGCGATCACGGCCCCAAGATACTTGAACTTCTCAACTTGCTTCAGTGAACTCCATTTACATGTAGAGTGTACTGCGCAGGCTTCCTTGAGAGGATGAGTGTCTCAGTTTTCGCAGCACTGATTTTCATTCCAACCATGCAGCACTTGGCATCAAACCTATCAAGTGCAAGTTGGAGGTCATCTGTCAAGTTGAGTAACACCATGTCATCTGAAAATTCCAGGTGACTGATTTTACACCTGCCAGTCATGATACCACTTCCAACCTGGCTGCGGATGTCAGTCCTGTTCATGTAAATAATGAACAAGTAAGGTAACAGTGTGCACCCTTGGTGGAGTCCGACTCCCACATTGAATGTTTTTGATTTAGCACTATTTATCCGAACACAAATACTCGGGCATTCATATAGAGACATCAAGGCAGGAAGAAGCTGGCCATAATCCCATACTCCAGATTTCATCTTCCCCAGCGGCTTTGCCATTTTTGAGCTCTTTAATTGTTCTTGTGACCTCAGCTTCTGAGAGATTGGTCACCACTCTCAGATATACCTCGTGTACATCAGAAGATGCTGTTGTGAATGGGTTTAACGAGATCAGTAAAGTATTCTCTCCACCTTGTGAGGATGTACCTCTCCAAAGAGAGGAGAACTCCAGAGGCGTTCTTGAAAGTAGGTGTGGAGTAGGGCGTCTTATTATGAAGTCGGCGGATGGTCTGCCAAAACACTTTATTTGCTGATCTGAAGTCGGATTTCAGCTTAACTGCAAAGAATATATATATATCGACAGTCGATCGACTCTCGTCAAATATATATATATTATTGAGTAAAATAGCAGGAGGCCGGACTGGTGAAATTCCTTAAAAAATTTATTATAGCAACCACTATATACATTTCAGTGGTCAGGTTCTGTAAGATCCTGGTGACATCATCAGGTGTTTATTGTGTAAAAGTTATATAATAAAGGAGGAATGGTAAACACAATCCAAGAGGCTAAAAGGATATAAAAAAAAACAGAGAAAAATGTTTTTGACTTCAGAACTTAGAACATAAAACGTTTTAAGGTTAAAATTAAAGTTATGTATGTATGTATATATATAGTCATCATCATCATCGTTTAACATCCATCTTCCATGCGAGCATAAGTTAGACGGTTTTGTTCCATTTGATGCGGGAATGGGCAGGAGACCATGTCTCGCTCGTATGGAAACGTCTCTGGCAGGTTTTTACAGCTGGATGCCCTTCCTAATGCCAACCACATTTACAGTGTGGACTGGGAACCTTTTCACCGTGTTTCCTACACAGCCACCTTACAGTGTGGACTGTTGTGTCATTCGACACAGTGGACGGAACGGGAGAGGGAGGATGGGGTGGGTTGTACATTGAGTTCAGAGGTGCCTACTGACTAGGTTTGTATGCAATGGTAGTCGGGTCTTCTGTACAACTGCATGGCACCAAAGGTCTCGATCCAGTGTCATTGTCTTAGAGAGGTGTAGGTGGGAAAGGTTTTTCTTGGTCTACCCACTCCGCAGCTTCCATCAGTTTTCATTGTCCTGCACTTTTTTATACAGCTGTAGTCCTTCATACGCCTCACATGTCCATACCAACGCAATCTCCTCTCCAGAACAAAACATTTGATACCTCCTATGCTTAGTCTCCCTCTTAGTTCGTTTATGCTTTGCCTTTCATGCACATTACTATTACACATCCATCAGAGCATGCAAGCTTCATTTCTTTCTAATCTATGCAGGTCTTCAGCACACAATCCCCAAGTCTCACTACCATGTAATATCGCCGTTCGTATACATGCATCATACAATCTGCCTTTCATTTTTAGAGAAAAATCCCTTGTGGCCAACAGCAGTATTAGCTCTCTGTGCCTTTTCCATCCTGTTCTAACTCTGGCTACTACACCTTCAGAGCACCCTCCTCCACTACTGACTCTGTCACCCAGGTAACGGAAGGTGTCTACTATATCTATAGAACCATCTGGGCAGTTGATATCATCCAGTGGGTCCTTGCCACCTACTGCACCTGAGCATTGGCCACATATAAAATCCACATTCTTAGATAGATTACCTCTGATCCCACCACATCTTTTATGCACCCATAATTTGCATTTGGGACACAGTCTCCGCCTACTCATTTTTCATACACTGAGCATGGCCACCTCCTAGAGGGCACCTGTGCCCCACTCTTCCTGCCACACACCAGAACCTCAGTCTTAGACAAGCTGCCTCTAAGGCCTTTAAATTCAAGGCCATGCCTCCATGCCTGGAACTTACTCTCCAGCTCAGCCATGGATTCAGCCATGAGAGTTAGATCATCTGCACATAGAAGTTCCCATGGGCAGCCAGTCTTAAACCCCTCTGTTATAGCCCGCAGGACAATAACAAACAGGAGGGGGCTAAGAACGGAGCCATGGTGAACCCCTACTATCACGCTAAATTCATCACTACATCCATTGCTAATTCTAACCTTGCTGACTGTTCCTCTATACATGGCTTGTATAGCCCTCACTAGCCATTCCTCCACTCCTAGTTTTCTAAGAGCCCACCAGATTAAGGTGCATGAGACTCTGTCAAAGGCCTTCTCCAGGTCAACAAAAGCCAAGTAGAAGGGTCTACTGTTAACGAGGTACTTCTGTAACTGCCGCACAAGGAAAAGAGCATCCCTGGTACTTTTACCTGGCACAAACCCAAACTGCATTTCATCCAGATCAACCTGGTCTCTAATCAGTTGAGTAATAACTCTTTCTGTGACTTTCATGATTTGGTCAACTAATTTAACACTCCTATAGTTTCCTCTATCCATATATATATAGACAGAGGAAACTAAAAATTTAGCTTTGTAACTTACATAGAGCACTCTTCATTCCTCTGACTTTTTCAACGGAAACTTCAACACTTTATATATATTTATATATATATATATATATATATATATTTATATATATGAGAGAGAGAGATTTATAATTTCTTATCTGAAAATGTGTGTTGAAACTGATATTGTTGCACTTTGGGAGGGTCATGTTACTAATAAAAACACACGCATGTATCTGTGTGTATATCATTACTCATACACTGTTAACTTTCCTGACATTTGTACATTAGTTTAAGTACTATACATGCACTTTTGATGAGTTGTAGTGCACCTGAGTACTGTACACAATTTTTATTATTATTATTTTATTATAGTGTTTATGCATGTGCTATAGAGAGTGTGGATTCATCCAATTGTACATTTACATTGTTACTGTATTGCAGATATAAGATTTTTAGAGACAACAAAAACAACCAAAAAACAGAGAGAATAGAAATGAGACCAGCTTCTATCTCAAGATGCCAAATGTGTGCTGATGAAATTATTCATTACCCTCAGTCAAATACTAACATTCACCAAATTACTAGTGACCCCTGGCCAATGAATGAACCAACATCTCCAGAGCTATATGAAAACATTGTCTCAGATTCAAAACCCTCATTATCTGATTTCGATATTGAATCATTATATGCAAAACCAAACAGACAAAATCCAGCCCCTCAACCAAGTGATAATACTAATATTGAACAGCTCTACTCAGAACCTATCAAACGTAAATACTAGCAAATAAAATTTGAAGGTATGCTGGCAATAATGCAGATAACTTTAAATAATAGTTGGATAAGTCAGGCAAAGAACTGCCTGAGATCTGTCCATTTTTTTCAATCTGCAGGAGTACTTTACCAGACCTATTCAACTACTACATATAGTTATTGAAACTGAGGTGCCTATGTTTTTAAACTTCCCAATGCTTGAAAAGTTAAGCAAATGTTTTTGCAGATAACATTTTTGGAAATTATTTTTAATATTTTCTTCTAACCCTTTCAATACCGTAAAGACATATAAACCCCCAAATAAAGTTTACATTCTATTGAATTCACTTTCTAATATTTATAATAATTTAGCAGTGAATAATTAATTTTCTTATTTTTATTGCTAATCATATTGAGTAATGTGGATACTACTAGGAGAAAGATGTCCCAGCTTATTGTTCAGATTAACCTGTTGATTGCCACGCATATTTTACACAGCTACAGTTGCTGTGCCAGTTTTTTTTTTCAGTAAAATGATTATTTTTTTAAACAAACATTTATTAACAACACATATCTGAATAACTGACAAACATCACATCAATAAACTAGTAACACCATCTAGCTTTGAAGTTATGAACTGTTGGAAACAAATTCAAACATGTTAGGATGAGTTATCTCATTCATGACACTGAAATACATACATGTTAGGACGAGTCATCTCGTCTACAGCAGTGAAGAGTTTAATGTCCCAATATATTGTTCAAATAAATATCCTATGGGACTGTTTTCAAGAAAAATGCACAAAAAGTACATTTTACTTGTATAATTTGATCAAAATTAACCATTTTCAATTAAAAACAAACTACACTCTTTGGATAGGGACAAAATTGTCCGATGTACTAATATAAAAATACATTTAAAATCTAAAATAAAATTAAAAAAGATTCTGCTTGCCTTATTTTATTTTTTGATGCCATCAGATTCTCAGTGTCCTCTTTGATTTAACCTTCAGACACACTAGAAATTTTTATGAATAGCTTTATGTATTAAGGGGAGATAACTCTATTGGCAATAGAGCGCACTGAAGATTAAAGAAAAGAGTAATGGAACCTCCACCTAGACAATCTATTGAGGAGGAGGAGGACTACTAAAGGAGAAGTTGAGCAAGGTCAGCAAACCAGTTACTGAGTATCAACACAGAAGCACTGTAGAGCCTTTTTTTCTGAGGAATACCAAGTCAAAGATCTATGATTAAGGATCAAAATAATTACATTGCTGGAATGGGGGTACTTGCAGGCTTCTGAGGTGGTGAACTAGGAAACTTAGTAGAATGTGTCAGGGTATTCAGCTCAGAATAGGGTCTGCCAGGCTATGTTTATTTTTCTCTTTGTAAGCTGCAGCAAATGAGGATTAAAATTGCTGAGAGCTGATGTCTGTTCCATTTCTCAACAAGAAAACATTTTTTTCTTTTTTGAGAGTCACTTGAAAAAGGAGTTCATAATGCTGAAATAACTATCTTAGTATAGAAGATAAAATAACACTTACTGTATATATATATATCTTGCTAGCAGGAAAAGGGGCAATATGAATTAAGAAAAGGAAGAGAGACGGTATCACATATTCAACATCCTTTTATTCCATTATATCATCCTGTTATACACAATTTAAAGGCATGGAAAGTTATTCAATGATTATTCAATAAGTTTGCATCAGAGAAGAAAATCGAATGTAAATAAAATAAAGTTTACTTTTGTTGATATGCTTATCATGGAAGACATGTTTATATCTTGGCATTCAGCAAACATATATCATACCAATCTAGTAGTGGAAGTAGACATGTTTGGCCAGTTGACTGTGCCGTACCTTGCTCATAACAGAATCGTATTTTGGCTGGATTTTTTAGACACATTATATATACATATATATATATGTATATAATGCATGTGTGTGTGTATATATATACACACTCTTTATTTCAATGATTAATTAATTTGAAGAGTGGTGCTTGCATCACAATAATCAATTAATCCAAGTGAAAGCAAGATTAAGTGTTCCGTGTCAATTGTAATGTAACACATAGAGTATCAGAACTTTTCCAGTACTGGTTCCACTGTTTGGCAATTGAGATAATATAGGATAGAGAGGACCTCAGTCAGGTTGAGCATATGACAAATTCTCTAGTTTGTCATATGCTGGTGTCACGATATAATATACTCAGTACACTCTGCAAAGAGTACTGATGAAGATAATATGTAGAGTGCTAGGAGTAAATTTTATAAAGCCAAACATTTATAAGTGCACAAACAAGAAGAGTAATGAATGTTTGATCAAGTTCAGGTATCCAAGACAGATTCCACTGCTCCTTGAAATGTAGGAATACTCAATTTCCCGTTGACAACTTGTAGAAGACTATCTACTCGTTCTTTATTCAGTGTTTTTAAAATTCTTAAAATTTCTATGACTTCTTTGATTATTTTCTGTCTGACATTGTTAGGAATTACAAAGACGTCTTCAACAGCAACATCATATACAAGTCTGAGTAATATTTTCACTAATTTATCGTTATGGTGATGTATTCTTGGCCATGCAACGTTAATAAAAATGTTGAGACTAGCAAGTACATTTAAACGAGCAACTTCATATGGCCCGTCGTAGATTTCTAAATATGATTCTACAAGCTGTAGAAATTGTTTTGTGTGTCGAACTACCGTTATTCCCATAAGGTTGACGAATCTAGAAATATAACTAGTATATATACGCCGAAATGATAGTTGGTTTTCTATTTGTGCATTGTACAAGATCGTAGTAAATATTTCATCGTAGCGGTTATAGTTTATAGTTTGTAGTTTGCACGGAGGTTGTTCAATGATTGAAAGAATAGAGAGTAAGGAAGACAATGTGTTTTGCAGCACACGATCGTCTTGGGTAAACAGCTGATGCTTTAACGCATCAAAGATGACAGCATCTCTGTTGTACCATCGTAGTTCTTCTTTGCTTACATTATCAATGATGTAATCCAGGTGTCTAATACCAGTCAGTTTAAGCTCGCTCACAAAGTCATCAACAAACAGAAGCACTGGTGTTAAAACTTGATCTAAGTAAAAGCTGAAATAAGGGTGCTTTACATTCACCAAACACCAACAAAAAGCAGCTTTCGCAAAGGGGTTTTTATTCCAATTTTCTTTACACAGGCGGGGCTGGTTTAAATTTAATATTTTGCGGAAAACCGACTTCGAGTGACAAGAATCTTCAGGGTTTGTAAAGCCATGTTCATTCGCTAAAAGGAGAAGCTCTTGGAAATTTTGACAAGAATAGAATTTTGCAATGGCATTGATAAAATTGTTCGCTGCAAGAATTGTAGAGTCGCTCGTCCACGGAGAGGGTTCGGCATGAGAAGCTGCTAAACTGCACAACAAAGCAACTAAGTCAAGGGATCCAATCTTAGAGAAAATTTGTTTGGATGCTTTCTGGTTCTGAAGAAGAAAAGTAAATGATTTAAATACCAAGTTTGCTCTGGTGGCAGCATTAGGGAAATCCTCGGGAATATATTCGTAGATCTCACGGTCTCGAAATTCTTCAACATCGGCATGCATAACAATCTGTTGTAACAGCTTAACATCATCGTTTTGAGAAAATATCTTTTTTGTGGGACTTCCTAAGATTTCTTTTTGATGGTTATATTCGAAAGACGTTTCAGAACATAACTGAGTAAATACTATAACAAGATTTAACTTACATTGTGGCCGACACTTGCACGACTTAAGTTCGTTTGTAATTTGATAAATTATCTCAGTAAACACGTGTGACTCTTCCATATGATGGACAATGGTTTTTAGGTTACAATTGCTGTCAATATTAGCCACATCTGAATCTACAATAGTTTCCCATAAATTTGATAGCAATTTATCGGACATACTGGATATTATTTAAATGATTTCAGGAATATAAAACTGTAATCAAGAAAATAACTATTCCTGTCCTGCTGTTATTGTGTAAAAACCGGTGTCAGTAGAAAATAATTCTCGATTTACATAATATTCTATTTATACTGCAGGAAGTTTTCTTCCTGCAATTTCTGTCCAAATTCTAATTCCCATGGACTTTTTCGGATGCTTATAAATCCTCATGGTAGACGCACACACACACACATATATATATAGTGGTAGAACACTGGAAGGTAATATCCGAGTTAGGTAGAACAGCAGTTAGTTAGAACAGCAGTTAGTTCACCATACCGAGAACAATTGTTCTCGGTATGGTGAACTAACTGTTGTGTAACCACTTCTATATATATATATATATATATATATATATATATATATATACATGAGGGCGAGAGAAAATGTATATATTTGAATAACACTGAGAAACGTTACTCTTTAAATCTTTACACTTAAATATGTTCTATATAAATAATATAAGGCCTACTGCCCCTCCTCCCCACCCACCTGTATATAAATGTCCAACGTAACTGGGATGACATCAAATGTAGGTCTTCCTTCAGGCAGATCAAGTCTGGCTTGGACCAACACTGCCTCACCTACCTCCTCTCCGCTTCACAGCCAAACAGTGGTGGGTGAATCACTTCGTTGTTTGTCCTCCTCATCAATCGGTACTCTTCTTGATGACGAGTGCACTCGCATCGGAGTGGCCCAACGCCTCGGGCTCCACATGTGCGAACCACATAAATGCCGTTGCGAGGCAGTCGTTGATAAGTTCAGCCTGCACCCACTGTCATGCCACCAGAGCGCATGTCGGTTCCCCTGACATATTGAGAAGGAGCCTGGACGCAGCTTGCCTCCCATCACAACAGGGGCTGGCAAGCCTCGACCATGGAGAGAGCAAGCGCACCGATGGAATTACCCTCCTCCCATTCGAAGGAGGTAGATCCCTAATCTGGGACGCCACCTGTTCTCCGCCTCCAACTTAGCCGCTTCGGCCACAAACCCCGGTACTGCGGCCCGCAATGCAGAGGAAAAGAAGACAAACAAATACCGGGGATTGTCCGGCTGCTTACTCTTAGCACTAGTCGCCGTCGAGACCTCAGGCGTACTTGGAACCCGTGCTGCTGAGCTCCTCTGAAAGATCGGAACGTCAGCAGCCCGTCTGAGGAAGGAGCCCCGTGAGGTGGGGTGGCTGTTGCAGCAGGTGTCGCTGGCCATCGTCCGCGGGAATGTTTTTGTGTTCTTGCCCTCGGGGCGCAGCCCCAACACCACCGCGCACTAGGTCTAGAGCCTCTCCCTTCCCCCTCCCATTCTTTTGTGATCCTAGAGCCCTAGTCTTTTCCTTTCTTTTCCGTTTTTTATTATTTTGAATGTGTAACAGATACATATTCAATTTGTTTCTATTGTAATTTTATATCTTTCAATAAATTATATATTTGCATAAACTGTTTTAAAAGTAATTTCGTTTCTAAATGGATGGGCATTTTTTAGTTAGGAGACTACATCATATTTATCACCGCTATAACTACTTCCGTTGCCAACATGGCTTTTACATTATATTCTCTGTTGGAAGCCACGTTACTTTGTCTTAATGCTATTTGTATCCTTCACGAGGAAAGATTTCTTTCCAAAAGTAAGTCCTCTATGATAAATATTTCTATATACAAGTTTAATCCGATATAATCGATTTTAGTTCTACCATAAATTTATTAGCCCTAACACCTTTCTATCGATATTTGAAATACAACACCCTCTTATATATATATATATATATGTGTGTGTGTGTGTTCAGGGTCCCCCCCCCCCCAATATATACACACTTCAACAGCGTTCTAATATTACTTGTACAGGTAATCAAAGTGTGCATACATCTTTGGGGGACACGCTGTATATATATATATATATATATATATATATATATATATATATATACACACACTAAGAATTATAAATGAAAATATCCACTTAGTTTTTGTTTTTGACCAAACAAGGTGCTGGAAAGCTCAGTGTGTTATGGTTATCAAAGAGATTTCAAAGTTGTAAAAGGCTTTGATGTTCTTATATATATATATATATCAAATGAAAAAAACGGAGTTAAAGACTCATCTTAACCCCCTGTAATTTAATGAGCTCAAGGTATAATTACCGGGCGCTTCATAATATAATATATAGAGAAGAACAAGAGTATGTTTTGAATTACGAGGGATAGAGAGCCACTAGAGTGAAATATATAAAGTCTACGAAAACTCTGACACAACTGAAGAGTCCTTCCAATTCTTTGTTTGATAAGCTTTCTATTGCTGAATTCCAACCATTTTCCAGAGGGTTCTGGCTCCGTGTATCTTGTAGATCACCAACACTAGGGACGTTGTCATGTCTGACACAACAGACTTCTTCCAAACCTTTGTTTGCTAGACTTTCTACGGCTTGATGCCTTTCCTGTCACCAACTAACGTACAGGGTGTACAGAGTATATTTTTCATGGCACCAGCACTAGAGAGGTTGTCGATTATTGCCTAAAAAAAAAGAAGCCCTCTCTATTGTATGGTGGAGGCGGTAAGTATTTTAACAGGTGTGGTACGATTTGACAGACTGATAAGTGGGATGAGAGGCCTGACTCTTCACTCTGAGATAAAAGCTCTTTGTTGTCAGCAGACAGCTCTCTAAACTCCTTCCAACATGTCCTTATCCTAGCTATCATACTTTCAGTGCATCCTCCCCACTGCTAATTTAGTCACCTAGGTAACAAAATCTGTTAACAACCCCTAAAGAACCTTCCTGGCAACTGAAGTTGCTTACTTTTGTATATCTGCTGCATACAAAGTCTATCTTTTCCATTAGCCTGCCTGCAATATTATTACATCTCTTGTGTCCATAAATTACATTGGGTGCATTTAATGGAATTTCTGCCTACCCCTTTCTGACATATCGAATAAGGTCATTTTCCTAATGCTATCACTTTCCTGTCATCTTTCCTACTTATTAAGACTTTCATCTTTGCTAAATTTACTTTTAGGCTGTTCAATTCTAGGTCCTTCCATACTTGAAATTTTGCTTCTAACTCTTATGGATTCAGCTATGAGGACTAGGTGGTCAACTTATAGGAGCTCCCATGGAGTGCCAGTTTTAAACTCCTCAGTTATGGCCTGAAGGACAATAATAAACATAGTGGACTGAGGACTGAGACCTGGTGGACCCCACCTGCACTTCAAATTCATCATTGTACTCATTTCCAACTTTCACTCTGCTGGTTGCTCCCCTACACAAGCCAGTCATGTACACCTAGCTTCCTGAGTGCCTATCAGATTATATTATTACATCTCTTGTGTGCCCATAAAAACCTTAATTATTACCAATTTTCTTTAATGTTATTAGCAGCCAATGTACAAACAAACAAAATTCTTTTTTATAAGTAATATATATATATATATGTACGAGTAGTGAGGATCCTCTGTACATGCCAAGTACCTAAGAAGGATATATGTCTGTATGTACTTCTGGGTTGTTTTTTTATTATTAATTTCTCACCAATAGGGAGAAAGAAAGTTGGTTGCTAACACAGAAACAAGGTTCTTTCATTGGAATTTACACATCAGCTTGGTAATTATGTATGGCTGTCTGTATGCATGTGATCTTTTGATTCCAAAGTTGACTTTAAGACATTTAATTTCAACTGTACTTATTATTCAAAGGACCAGCCTTGACACACACTATACTATACTGAATCTCCCCGAGAACTGCATTGTGGGGGTATATGTATCAGTGGAATGTTCAGCCACTTATTAATTTCATGAGCAGGCTGTTCTGTTGATCAAATAACTGGAACACTCATCAAAACTGACTAGGTCTATTCTAGAGATCATACATAAGGTGAACTTGCATAAGTTCATGTGTTCAAGTTCTGGATTGATCAACCTGTGTTCTTTATTTCACATTGTTTTTCATAAGACACACGAGAAACCTTTTATTACATACAATCTCATAGGCGATCAACTAAACTTAGATCTATGGGAGCTGTAAAATTCATTTTCATTTCGTTTTCCATCATCAAAACCAAAGGTCTGTATATATAATATTGATAGCATTTTGTATTGATTTAATTTTTTCAGTTGGTTGGGGCACAGCTGAACAAAGAGGCTTTGGTGAGCAACCTGGTATTAAGGCTCAACTGATCAATCTTGTCAGAGCAATTCGAACTGTGATGAAAAGTAAATAATTCTTTTTCCTTTTTTCTACCTTGGCAAATTATTATAAGCTAGTGCCACAATTAAATGTACTATCTATCGACAGATAAAAAAAAAATTAGAACATTCAATTCTTTGTACATATGTGTGTATCTAGGTATGAATAGGCCACCTGAAAGATTGCAGAATCTAGAACTCAAGTAGCAGTTAACGCCTAACTTGAAGAAACACTACACCATTTATTGTGTATTATTTTCCTGGTAGGTGGCGAATTGGTCGTTAAGATGTTGGATAGAATGCTTTGCAGTATTTGTCCCACCTCATTGCGCGCTCTGAGTTCAAATCCCGCTGTGGTCAACTTTACCTTTCATCCTTTCGAGGTCAATAAAGAAGTACCAGTCCAGTACTTGGGTCAATTCTTCCTCTATAGAAAAAATCGGCTGTGTTAAGACCTAGAGAAGGTTAGGCTCCACCAAGTTTAAAAGTGCCCTAGACACACTGTATGACCGGTGCCTCTACGACTTCGCAAGGAATTACTGGGATCTTTATCCTTTATATTTATTTTTCTCTTAAATGCACCATTCATCATCATAGTTTTTTTTTTTGTATCCATTTTTCCATGTTTAGATGGGTCATTTCCAGCACAGCCTCCCTCCACATGTGTTCCTTTATTATAACTTCTGTGAGGTTCATTGTTTTGAAATCTGCTATTACTGCTTCTGTCCAAGGTTTCTTTGGCCTTCCTCTACTGTAGCTTCCTTCTACTAGGAGCTCCTGGCACTTCTTTACCCAACAACCATCCTCCATGTTCAACACATGACCATACCAGTGCAGTCCTCTCTCTTGTACACTACATTTAATACCTCTTATTCTCAGTTTCTCTCTCACCTCATCCATGCTTTGCCATTCATGTTCATTAACATCACTCATCAATCGAAACATGCTCACTTCATTTATCTCCAGCCTTTGCATTCACTGCTCGCATTTCAGTTCCATGTAAAACTGTATTTCACATGTAACCATACAGCTAGCCTTTCGCAGGCCTGTCAACTCTCACCTACTTTGGGGTGGGTGAGAGATGTCTTCTCTTGTGAAAATGGGTATAGTTTTCATTATGTAAAATCTCCCTATTTTGCCTCATTTCTCCCTGTTTTAGGGTTTTAGAGGTTGGCAGGTCTGCTTTCATTCATTTCACACAGACATACAGCTAGCCTTTCGTTCATAGAGAGAAACCATTTATCAACAGAGTTATCTCCCTAAACTGTTTTTTATTTCAGCTAGTGTGCTCTCAGAGCAATTACTTCCACAGCTAATTAGGTCACCGAGGTGGCAAAAGCTATCAACTATTGCTATGGAGCTTTCCTGAGATTAGAAAAAGTTTATTTCACTGGGTCTTTTACTACTAACAGATACAAAACGCCTATCTTCACTGTTAGTTTGCCTACAATCCTACTATACTTCTTGTTTATTTGAATTTTACATTGCATACATCGTATAGAATTCCTACCAACTCCTTTTCTACTTATTGAATACAGTCATTTCCCTGATGGAACCCAAATCCTACCTTCTAATTCCTACTTGGTAAAAGTTTGGATTTTGCTAAGTATATTCTGAGTTATGTGTACTCAAGCTCTTTCACAGGTTCAGCTAGAAAGGCATTCAACTGTAGAATTTATGCCAAAAAAGAATTGAAAGGGCTCTTCATTTATATCATGGACATAACAACCTCATCAGATCTGGTGACACAAAAAATGCACCCAGTACACCCTGTAAAGTGGTTGGTGATAGAGAGGGTATTTAACCATGGAAACTTCTCAAAAAAAGGATCAAGAAGACATGATAACCTACCTAGTGCAGGTGCCACAATATATTGCAACCAGTGTACTCTGTAAAGTGCAAAAATGTATATATATATATATATGTAAGGTGACACCCGATTTGCTTAGTAGATTATTTCTGAAAGCTTGCATGTGTAGAATCATCATCATCATCATTATTGTTTTACGTCCGCTTTTCTCTGCTTGCAAGGGTGGGACGGGAACTGATTCTGGCTTGATTTCTACAGCTGGATGCCCTTCCTAACACCAACTTCATTTACAGTGAGTGCTGGGTGCTTTTTTTTTCCGTGGTGCCTACACGTCCACTTTGCAGTGGAATGTTAGGGACCCCAGTCCTATCATCTCATTTCTACAGCTGAGTAAACTGGAGCAATGTGAAATAAAGTGTCTTGCTCAAGGAAACAACACATCACCCGGTCTGAGAATTGAACTCACAACCTTTCGATTGCAAGGCCATATATATATATATATATATATACAATATATATATATATATATATATACAATGTAAAAATCACTAGTGTCTCTGATAGAGTTGTTGGGATGCTGCATTGGCATACAGTGTTTCTTGGACATTTTTAAATATGATGGAGCCCATCGCCTCTCCAGGCCTGAGTACAACAGATTTCTTCCAAAGAAAGATAGAAAGTGAGAGAGAGGGGGAAAGAGATATAGAAGAAGAATCGACCCCAGTACTAGACTGGTACTTTTTTTTATCGACCTCGAAAGGATGAAAGGCAAAGTTGACCTTGGTGGGATTTGAATTCAGAGAGCAGAGAGTGAAAATGAATACCATAAACATCCAACATTCTAATGACTCTCCCAATTTGCCGCCTGGTAGAGTGATAGTGTCTCTTTATCCCTTTAGCATTTACATCACTCTGTATATACTATTATATTTTCATGGTAAAGGCTTTACCTCACATAATATTGAATCTGTGAGATTTTGATATTTTTTATTTTGAGAACAATATCTTAACATCAGTATGAGTGGCCAGTTACAGCCGATTTAAACAGAAAGAGATGAGAGAATTTTGGTCAGATACAGCCGGTTTAAATGCTAAAGAGTTAATGACCTTAAAATGCTTGTGTAAATTTGATTAATTTTTTTTCTTTTTTTTTTTCAGTTCCACTGATTGGATTAAATGTACTAACAATTGCTGTTAAGTTATTATTTGGATAAGAACTTTTATTAACGTGTGACACAAATTTACTCAGCTTTGTCATGTGGAAGAAAACCAACCAACCAACCAACAACATTATGGTTTCTAAAATATTGTTTTCAAAACAACTGCACCAGTAATGGTAATGCAGTGAAGAACTATTTAGAAACCTCTTCACATTTTATTCTGTTACTGGTTTCAGTCATTAGACTGCAGCCATGCTGAGGCACTACCTTATCTATATAAAAACAAACAAAACAAATTCTTTTGAGGTCAAAGTAATATAATGTATATTTTATTTCTTCATCTAGTGCTTTAACTCTTAATATCCTGTACCACATGAAACCTCATCAGCGAGATATTCTTGAAAAGTATAAAATAGCACTATGATTGCATCATAATTACAACTAAAGTCTTTAATATTAATACTGCAAATTTTCACAATGATGTGTCCAGTAGTAAAGAAATATAAATATTTGATTTAACAAACCACAGTAGCTAGTCATTCTTGAAGTACAAAACAGCATTATAATTGCATCACATTAGAAATAGAAACTGAAGTCCTTACTCTAATTTTACAAAGATTTAAGACTAGAAAAACATTTGAATTAACAGACTCTGTCTTTAGACATTTTCTGCTAAATCATTTACAAGATGTTAAGAATTAATATTTTAACCTGTTCTGTTAACCATCAGAATTACAAACAGTTTTACTGTCTTGTAATATGATTATTCTAAATTGAAATTCTTTTTTATAAAATATAATGCATGCATTACATTGTTTATCTTTGGTTTCAAAGAACAACTAAAGCAAAATTTTAAATAATGATAATTTTCGTAAATTTCTTCTTTTTTCTTCTTCTGTATTTAGAAACGTTTGAAAATATATTCTTATGGTTTATTCACCATCAGTGAAAATATTTATGTTCAACATGATTTTTATTGGTGATTTTTGGATTTGAATTCTTAATTATTTTCCAAAATATTTGCTTATTAGTAGATTATTTCTGTAAGCTTGCATGAGTAGAATATATATATATAATGTAAAAGTCAAATTTTTAAAGCTGGTTTTTGAAGTTCAATTTACGGGATTGATTATTACAAGGTTACTATTTTGTAGAACCTGAAACTCACTCTATAATCAATAATATTGTCTCAATAACCCAAATGGACTCTAAATGAATAAAAAAATAAAAACCATGAATAACAGTAATAATACCAATGTTTTTACTCAGTAAAACACATTTCCTGTTACCAAAAAAAACTAGGACATAATAGTGTCTGTCTTAAGTGATTTAAGGCTCGTTAGGCTGGTGCTTATCCCAGTTTCATGGCGTGAAGCGACAGAGTACATGACTCCCCCCTGGACAGGACGCCAGTCCATTGCAGGGTTAAACCCCCAGCTATTGCTGGTACTCATTTTCTGCTGAGTATACTGGAAGAACGTGAAATGAAGTGTTTTGCTCAAAAACACAACCTGCGACCCAACCCAGGAATCAAGTCTATGACATTATGATCATAAATTCAACACCCTTACCACTAGGCCATACATAATAGTGTAGAAAAATTAATTTCATTATAATAATATTTTATGCTCAAAATTATACCTTGATTCACAAATGTTGATCTGTTGTCCATGAAAATCTAGGGTTGATTTTTACATGAGATACATGAAGACATGTGGCTGGGTGGTAAGAGAATTGGATTCGCAATCGTGAGGTTGATTCCTGGACCGTGCGATGCGTTATGTCCTTGAGCAAGACACTTTATTTCACGTTGCTCCTTCTGTTTGGAGTTGCGACTGATAGAGAGTATTAGCAATTGGAACGACCAATGGAAATATTGTTTCCTGGGTCTGATTTGACGAAAGTCGTTCACCTGTCGATACTTGGAAAGATCCAAAATTTTTGCTACAAAAATAGGGGAATTGACTTTTACATGGGACCAACTTTTACACAAGTATATAAGGTATGACTTCACCTGAAGTAAGAAAGAAAACAAAACAACTGTTACACCCAAACCACCCTAATAACTACTGTTTGTTGACATATCTTCTGTTTCTATCCCAGCTCTTTGCTAACAGTGAAGGTGCATAATCTAGGGGTTATGGTATTGGACTGACAGTCATGAGGTTTGGTTTCAGGATCAGGTGGCATGTTATGTTTTTGAGCAAGATGCTTCATTCTGTGTAGATTTTTCTGATAAGACTGAAATCGCCTATCATTAACTTTTAACATTCTGTACCGCATTAAGAAGACATTCTTGTAAAGTACAAAATTGCACTATGACTGCATCACATTAGAAAATTAAAGTTTTTACAAAGATCTGTCTAATAGTAAAGTTCTTGGTTGATGAAATAGTTCAATGTACACCAATAATATGTACCAACAACGACCCATTTGATTAGAATACACCATACCTATCAGATGACACTTCAACACACAAGCAGACTTTTTCAAACACAAAAACAACTTAAATCTAGGCATGTGACAATAATCTTTCTGAAATTGAACTCATCATCATTTAATGTTTATTTTCCAAGCTAGCATGGGTTAGACGGGTTTGGGTCAGGTGACTGTGTTTTGCTCATATAGGACTGTTTCTGGATATATTTTTATGGCTGGATGCCCTTCCTAATGCTAACCACATTTACAGTGTGTGCTGGGTGCTTTTTGTGATACCGACATAATTTTACAGAGTAAAGGGTGGTGTAGGGGATGTATGGAATTATTTTATCTAGATGAGCTCCAAAAATGAATTACCAAAACTGTTGAGAACACTGAAAGAACCCTCTTCAAATCAACATGATCTTTGTATTGTTTTCAATATATGCACCGTGTTTAAGAAATCTTTCCTGCCTGCTCCTAATGCCAATACACTGTGCTTTCTTGGCATCCATCACTTTAACCCTTTAACATTTAAACTGGCCATATCCAGCCAGAATTCTCACCTCTTTCTGTTCAAACTGGCTGTAACCAGCCACTCGTACTTATGTGAAGGTATTCTCAAAATAAATATCAAAATCTCAGATTCCGTATTATGTGACGTAAAACCTTTACCATGAAAACAATAGTAAATATAGAGTAATGTAAATGCTAAAGGTCTGAGGCACGAGGTGAAGTCAGGCAGCATTTCTTTGACAATTCATAGAAAGTTCTACTGCATATTGTTTTTTTAAGGGCCTCATTGCAAACATGCTTCCCTTTTAGGAAACTTTATGGCAAAAATATAAAATGAAATTTAAAGTGCTTCTGTAATATGATCACGAACACAAGTAGCCGAAATATAGTTAACCCTTCAGAGGAACCCTGAGTCCCACAAACAAAAATGTAAAGGTAACTGAATTTTGCGAGATTTTCACACAAATTACCATAATTATATATTTAACCTGCCTGAAAGTGCCCCTGGTTCTAAATGAAGTTTATGAGGTTATATTAAATTATATTTCCCTAAGCTAGTAGGATGCCTACATGTCATTTCCTATCCAGTAGAGCTTTGTCCGTAATTAGTCTTGCTGAGTCATTCCTCCATCTCACTTGTACACAGAATACATCTACCCCTCTTCTCTTTAACAGTTCCACCCTGCCTTTCAGGGTACCAACATTGAGGCTGAGATTTGTACCTTGATAGAATGGCTAACCAAAGTAACAACAACTATGTACCTGAAAGGGAAAGTGGTTGTATGATGGGGTTCTCGCACGCACATGGTTACTCTAGTCACCCCACTATTGTGTGCAGTGTTAGCCATGTGTTTTCAACTAGTGGAAATCCTATTGGTCCTGCTTTATGATTTTGGCTGGGTGCCCTTCCTATCACCAATTTACAGAGTGCACTGGGCACATTGTTTGTGTCACCAGCACTAGAGAGGTTGTCTTCTCCACCCTGTATCAGTTTTTATTTGGTTTGTCTACTCTCCTAGATGGCTCTCCTTCACTATGGCTTGCAGAGTCCATGTCTGCCCTGTGCAATCATTAAACGGTTTGCAGAATAGTGAATCGAGATTCATGATGTAAGAGGATACATATTGGTGTAAGCAGATGGGAAAAGGCAGGAGCACAGAGCCATGTCAGCATCTAAGGATTGATCTGATCATTAATTAGAATTAAAAAAAAAAAAAAAAAAAAAAAAAAAAAAATTTGTCATTACATTTCAACCCATGCTATCAAGGAAAATACATGTTAAATGATTAAGAAAATAATTTGAAGAAAAATACAATTAGGTAAGAAAATAATTCTTTATTGGTGTAAGTGAAGATTATGTTTAAGAAAATACCATTCTTTAGTGGATCAGCAAATTGGTCACTAATACAAAGTGAATTTTATTAGGTAGGGGAAAGGCTAACAAAAACAAAACATTGGGTTGAGACAGTTAAGTTAGAATCAAGGTTTTTCCAATTCTGTTTCCATCATTTTTCACGCCTGTCACACAGGGCCAGACTAATCTTGCAGTATATTATTTATGTCAAAAACATTTAGAGCCTTTAAGTATTGAGGGCCCCCTTAATTCATCACTGCTGCCACAGACAAAAACAAAAATAAGCAAAATTTATTCAGTATGTTTTTCTTTTATAGACGATTCTTCAGCTTTTGTTTCTTCAGGTGAGGAAGTCATCTCAAGTTCTTGAGAACTTGGAAGTGTTGTCTAGAAAAAAATAAATAGAAAAGTGAATACATTTAACACCTAACATCCTGTAAGGATATAGCAGAAAATATCTATACAAAAAAAAAAAAAAAAATTCAATGTATTTAGTATCTTTACTAGTGAACAGATCGTTGTATGCAATGTTGATGTTTTTTAACAGGAAGGAATTTTTTTCTAAATGTTGCCTGTGCCTGGTTGTATCCTGTAATTTAGCAAAATATATCTAAAAACGGATTTGTCAATTCAAATGTTTATAGTATCTTTGTTAGTGGATGTAGTCATTGTGCTGTTTACTTTTCAAAAATGTTTAGCTAATGCTGTTTCATGAAAGAATTAACTAAGATTTAACTCTTTTACCATATTTCTAATGTTGGTGTGGACAGAAGTGGTTGTTTGGGCATGGTGGTGTATGAAAGGGGGGGGGGGGGGGGTATAGTGGTTAAGAGGTGCCTACTAGGTTTATGTTTCAGTTCATGCACATGGGAAGGCATGCCTTCTGTATTACTGCATAACGCCAAAGATCTCAATCCTGTGTCATCGTCTTTGAGAGGTGCAATTGTGCAAGGTCAGCTTTTATCACTTCGTCCCAGGTCTTCCTACTCAATAGCTTCCTTCAATTTTGATCGCCCTGCACCTTTTTATAGTGCTGTCTTTCATATGCATCACATGACCATACCAACATAATCTCCTCTTGTGTATAATTTCTTTCACTTCATTTATGCTTTGCTATTTGTGTATACCCCCCCCCCCCCCCCCCCCCCACCTTAAATGTGAAGTCATGTTGGTACCACAACATCCAGTCTGAAACAAATGAGGTCGTGTAGGTGTCACGACAAAAAAAAAAACAGTCCACACTGTAATGTGGCCGTGTAGGTAATATGGTAAAAACCTCCCAGTCCACGTGGTTGGTGTTAGGAAGGGCATCCAGCCGTAGAAAACCCGCCAGACAGTCCTATACGAGCAGGACAACAAATCTTGTCTCAAGTGGGAAACCTCCCGTCCAAACCCATGCAAGCGTGGAAGATGGACGTTAAACGATGATGATGATGATGATGTATATTACTATCACACATCCATTGGAGGATGCATGCTTCATTTCTTTTATATCTATTGAAAATCACATGACAGTTAACTATGATGCCATAAAAAAATTCAGCTCACATCTCAGTGAAACCAAAATGTGATTGATTTCCTGTCAAACCTGGTCTTCCATATGGGACTATAATTAGTTGGGATGATGTCAAACCATATGATACAAACAGTGACAAATAGTGTTAATCGACTTTCAGCTCACATTTACAATTAGGATTAAACCATATCAGCAAAATCTATCCAAATGGATAGCTCATGAATCTCGAAAGCAGAAGTAAAATGATGATGATGATGGTAATAGAAAAAAATATATTTATGAATCTTTAACCCTTTAGCATTTACATTACTCTATATTTACTGTTGTGTTTTCATAGAAAAGGCTTTATCTCATAATATCGAATGTACGAGCTGTCTTGTACTCTGTCGCTTCACACCATGAAACCAGGATAAGCATCAGCCTAATGGGCCTTCTGGCTGAAGACAGACTTTAGACTAAGAGAAGGACGGCGCCTTCATGGTTAGGGTGTTTGGCTCACAAGCCTCATCATCGTTTAACGTCCATTTTCCACGCTAGCATGGGTTAGACGGGAGTTGTCCCACTTGAGGCAAGGTTGGTCGGGTGACCATGTCTCGCTCATATAGGACTATCTGGCAGGTTTTCTACGGCTGGATGCCCTTCCTAACACCAACCACATTTACAGTGTGGAATTGTGATAGAATTTTGATTCATGGTGGTGCAC
This sequence comes from Eledone cirrhosa, assembly GCA_964016885.1. NCBI lineage: Eukaryota > Metazoa > Mollusca > Cephalopoda > Octopoda > Eledonidae > Eledone > Eledone cirrhosa. The sequence goes on along the minus strand of CAXHJY010001549.1, from coordinate 39,413 downwards.
TATGTCCTTGAGCAAGACATTTCATTTCATGTTGCTCCATGAGGGCCAAATTTGTTACACACACTGTCATGCTGAATCTCCCAATTAGTAGAATAACGGAGACATTTGTAACAAAATATATTTAACTTACGATGTAGGATAAAGGTGTTTTTAGTAAAGTCTGGAATATTTGTTGTAAACCAAGAAGGGAGTTTGTTGTTTTGTGGTACAGTGTTGATGAAATTTCCTGAATGGATTCAGTCTGAAAACAAATAAAATAAGTAAATGCCATGCCATGGTGCCATCCCTCCATAACAGATATCTTAGAGAGAGAGGGGAAGTGATATAAAAGAGGAAATAACATCAGTACTGGATTGGTTCTTTATTGATCTCAAAAGCATGAAAGGCAAAGTTGACTTTGACAAGAATTGAATTCAAAGGTGTAGCTGTTGTGGAGTAAATTAAAAATACAAAAATGATAACATGAACAGGACAAGCAACTACATGGTGATCAGCTGTCAAAATAGACTTACAGTTGAAGAGTCCACCTGACCCTCGGTTGGGCAGGTTTTCTACACCAACCACTTTACAGGGTGTACTGGGTGTATTTGTGTAAATCAACAACACTAGGGAGATTTGCAGTTCAACAGAAAGACTTAAAATAAGTACCAGACTTAGAAAAAAAATGAGTGGTGTTGATATGGTTGACAAAAACCCATTTAAGGTGGTGCTCCAGCATGGCTGCTGTTTAATGATTGGAAGCAGAAAAAGAATCAAAGAATATAGAGATATCTGTAAATGAAATGTCTCACCTTCTGTATGGTTGCGTAGAGGTTCTGGCTATATTGTTGGGACTCAGTTATCAGTTGCTTCACAATATCTGGAGATTCTGGTAAGTTGGAGGAAATAAAATGGACCGTTTCTTGTACCTGTTTCGTTACATGGCGAGCTAAAGTAATTGCTATTTCGTTGCTCTGCAAAAAGTAAAGGTTAAAATGATGGAATCATGTATGGAGAATTGTTCATGTAAATATTGTAGCAACTTCGTTTTGCGTTTCGTCAAAACGTTTCATTTCGTTTCGTTAAAACATTTCAGTTCAAACTTTTTAATTTGAAGTTGGGTAACTCTTACTACTTCCTTTTATTGTTTCCTACACATGAAAATGAAAGCAGACACAAAGCATGAAGAAATGCTCTGACTAAGCATCAAGCTACAACAGATATTTTATTTATTTTTTTTATATGTGATTAAAGATATTCCAAGTCATCCTGTCCACTGGTAAGTGGAAGTAGAGTCTTCTGATTGGCGTCCCCGACATAATATTATGGTAGAACACGGTTTCTCAAACTGCATCTCGCTTACATACATTTCCACACTACAAAGTATTTATTGTGGCTTGAACCTTTATCTGGCAAGTTTTCAAAGGCTAGCTGCCATTTCTATCATCACCCACCTTACAGAGTGAACTGGGTGCATTTACTGCGACACCAATTCACTTGAGAGGTTATCGTATTGCGACTGAAGGGTCTTCTCAACCCTTTATGGCATGGTTTCTGACTGGAGACTTCTAATAGCAATATTAAAAACAACTTACACTTTTTTGATCATATGGTTTTCCTGCAAATGGATCATCTTCACACATCACTTCCTTCCATGTTGCCAAAACTTTCTCCTGGACATTCTGAATTCTTTCTTTAGAAGAACCAAGATTCTGTTGCAAGGTTTCAATCTGAAAATAATCATCGTTTCAAATTATCATCATCATCATATGTCTACTCTCCCTGCTCCAATGTCTGGTCATTTCATAAACAGCTTAACCCTTTCAACCTATTTCTAACAAGAGAGGAAAAAAATATATATACAGCTCACACCAGTGTAGGTGCAGCTGACCTCCTGTGGGGTTGAATCATTTTTCTCGATTGTTTTAATGACAGGGGCCGCAGTTTTACCATGTTACAGTTCACGCCTATCTAGGTATAGCTGGCCTCCTACAAGATTGTATCTCATAGGTTTCTTGAGTGTGCTAATTATAGGGTTTCTAGTCTTATGTTGGTGTAGCTCACAGCTATGCAAGTTTAACTGGCCTATTATAAGGTTCATACAAATTTGTTTAGGTGCTTTAACGATAGAGGCCCTTGTCCTATCATGTTACAGCACACACCTATGTAGGTTTAGCTAGCCTCTTACGAAGTTGCATCTGATAGAAGGCTTCTTGGTAGTTTTAATGATAGGGGCCCCAGTTCTAACATGAAAAACTATATGAAATGAAGCGTCTTCTCCAAGAACATAATATTTTGTCTAGTCCAGGAATCAAACCCACAACATTATGATCATAAGTCAAACACCCTAACCACTAGGTCATGCACCTCAAATGAGCTACTAGTACTTATCCATGACAACACAGGAAAAGAAAGGGTGTCTGCTCAGAAACACAAACATCATCTCTATAATGAGGACTAAGAAGCATGGTATAGAATACTTACAAGAGTAAAAGATGCAATTAATTTGCTCAGGGCTTCCTTGGAACGAGTCTGTGCAGTTTCCAATTCTTTCATGGCTTTTGCATGGACACGTTTCTTGAGCTTTTGGGAGAAATTGCCAACACGAGCCACATTAACTCCTCTAGGAGTTTCCAGTTCTGAAGTCAAGTAGAATTAGAAAAGAGAAATATCACAATTTGAAATAGAATAATCTAGAAGAAAACAAATGGAACAAAAAAAAAAAATAGTCCAACGTCATTTAACATCTAATATGATTGGATTGGCAGAATTGGTAGAGTGTTGGACAAAATGCTTTGCAGTATTTAGTTATGGCCCTTTATGTTCTGAGTTCAATTCCCACCGAGGTTAGCTTTGCTTTTTATCCTTACGAGGTCGATAAAATAAAATACCAGTAATGCACTGGAGTCAATTTAGTCGACTTTCTCATGTCCTTCAAATTGCTGGCCTTGTGCCAAATGTAGAAAATTATTTTAAATGAAATTTACAGCTACGAGGTTGCATCTCCTAGGTTTCTCGGGTCTTAATTATAGTGGGCCCCAGTTTTATAATGTTACAGCTCGCATCTATGTAGGTTCAGCTGGCCTTGTATGAGGTTGCATCTCATAGGCCCCAATCTTATGCTTTTGGTCCAGCTCATACATATGTAGGTTTAACAGGCTACATCTCATATGAAGTTTAGCATTTAAGCAGGCTGTATCCAGCCGGAATTCTCTCACCATTTTCTGTTCAAACCGGCCGTAACTTGCTACTTGTACTAATGTTAAGGTATTGTTCTCACAATAAATATAAAAATCTCATAGATTTGGTATTATGTGAAATAATTATGTGAGGTAGAGCCTTTACCATGAAAATATAATAGTAAATATAGAGTAATGAAAATGCTAAAGGGTTAATGATAGGGGCTGCAGTCCTATCATGAAAAGCAATGTGAAATGAAATCCTTTCAGACCGACACACCATAAATACAGTCTAACAAAAGTATTAATTGCATAAATGAAATTAAATTACAACTAGGAATTGAAACTAGATTGTTGAGTTGAAATTTCGATTTGGCTTCCTTCTATGCCAAATCTTTTACTTTAGCTAAGGTTAAACTAACACAACTAGGGTTAGCTGCAGAGGCAGATTAAACTTCCATGGGGGACCTTGGCTGAAAATTTTATGATGTCAAAAAATTTTGGACTCTTTAAATATTGGAAGCCACTGGTTACAGCTCAGTCAGCCACTACTGGTTAGATGTATAAGCTCTCTTATACAATGAGACCACAGACTACAGCTCAGTCAGTCTACTGGTTAGATCCTTTGTTTTTGACAGTAATTTTAGTTCAAAATTTCTCGTGTTATACAGTACCTTCTCCTGATGCCTCAGAATTCTCCACAACAGGCAAATATTTATCCAGAGCATCCTCGGAATAGGTTAAATAAATTTCTACTTGGTGCAACAACTGCTGACCATAATCTGTCTGAAGCAACCATACTAGCTGGTTATAGGTGTAGTTGGAAGCACGTAGCACCTGTTTCTTGCCAAATTCCTTGCTGTTTTCCAGAGAACTGAAGTATTTGATGTTGTCCATGGTGGAATCCCCAATCTGTTTTACAGCATTGACCTTAATTGAAAATATTTAAATAAGCAATTAAAATAAACCAAAATATTAATTAACGAATGAGTTTCTTTTTAAGTTTTGAGCTAAGAACAAACAAGTTGTCTACCTAAAGTGAGTCAGAGCTACGCACCCTATTAACGTTACTCCATAGACATTTCCGAGGAACCTTATTTCGGCTGTTCATATTCGTAATTATATTCTTTTGGTCCTAGGTACGAGTAGACATGAATACCAAATTGAAGATAGTTAGTTTGGCTTTTACATCAACCTCTCTTCTTTAGAACAGAATCAGACCTGTCAACTCTGCCCATCCAATGGGGAAAGATTCCACCCACTTTAGGGTGGGTGAGAGATGTCTTCTCTTGTGAAAATGGGTATAGCTTTCATTATGTAAAATCTCTCCATTTTGCCTTATTTCCCCCTGTTTTGCAGCACTTTTTTTCATGGTAATCCCCATTTGGGTTTTTAGAGGTTGGCAGGTCTACAGAGAGATGTATTTGATTCATTTCTAGTCACTACAGTTCAGATATCTAAAGGAAAAGTTCACACACCAGATAGATAATAAGAAAGCTAGTTTTGTCACTAAATCCCTCCAAATTCATGGATTATTTTTGTGATGAATTGAAAATCATTGACAATATGGAAAGAGTCAAATCAGACAATGTCTTTCATTAGAAATATAGTAATGAAAACATTAAATTTGACTTTACCTTATCAACTGCAGGCTGCACCAAATTGGAACACATTTCTTTGCCATCAGTGACAATCTGTTGAGAAGATAACATAATATATAATATAGTATATAATATTATAGTATATATACTATATTATATACTATATATATATAGTATATATGCTATAATATAGTATATATACTATATGGAGGCACATGGCTTAATGGTTAGAGCATTGGCCTTGCAATCGAAAAGTTGTGAGTTCAATTCTCAGACCAGGTGATGTATTGTTTCCTTGAGCAAAACACTTTATTTCACATTGCTCCAGTTTACTCAGCTGTAGAAATGAGATGATAGGGACTGGGGTCCCTATTATTCCACTACAAAGTGATCGTGGAGGTGCCATGGCAAAAAAGCACCCAGCACTCACTGTAAATGAGGTTGGTGTTAGGAAGGGTATCCAGCTGTAGAAATCAAGCCAGAATCAGTTCCCGTCCCACCTTTGCAAGCAGGGAAAAGTGGACGTAAAATGAAATGATGATGATATACTATATTATAGCATATATACTATATTATAGCATATTACATTATATATTAGATGTTATACAGTGTTATATGATATTTTACAGTATTTATGATATATAGTGTTTATGGTATTATACAGTGTTTATGGTATTATACAGTGTTATATGGTATTATACAGTGTTATATGGTATTATACAGTGTTATATGGTATTATATGGTATTATATAGTGTCATATGGTATTATATAGTGTCGTATGGTATTATATAGTGTCGTATGGTATTATATAGTGTCGTATGGTATTATTCTTTCTTTCTTTTTTTTTTTGCTCACACCAAGCTAGGCAATAAAGCCACTAAAATGCAAGGGGTTACCAAGAAGGGAAAAGGACAAGACAGTTAGAACATTATTCAAGGAAAGAGATGATGATGATTGTTGTTGCTTTTGAAATTGTAGCAAGAAGCCAGAAGAGAATTCCCTAGGCGAGATGTGTGAAAGAAAAATAGAATAGAATTTACAATTACATTTCAGAACTACAACTGTAAATGGATAAGACGTAGCTTGCCAATCTGGTGTTCAGGTTAAACAGCAACATATGTATGTGTAGGATAGGACTGAGGAACATAACATTAAAACACCCAAGAAACCTGAATAGATGTGAACAGTAAATTTCAATAGGATCGATCCTGAGACCTTATGATTGCAAAGTAAACTTCTTAACCATTGAAACAACCAAAACTTACTTGTTGAGGTGTCTTCTTAATAGCAGGGCATGTCTCCTCCAGTTTATCAAGTTGATTGCAGGCAAAAGAATCTGCAGCATTGACTGAAAAATAAGTATTGAAGTTGTGCAAAGATTAACCCTTTAGTATTTATACTGGCCGTATCCGGCCAGAATTCTCTCACCACTTTCTGTTCAAACCGGCTCTAACTGGCTGCTCGTACCTACATTAAGGTATTGTTCTCAAAATAAATAACATCAAAATCTCTTAGATTCGATATTATGTGGGATAATTATGTGAGAAAGTATTTACTGTGAAAATACAATAGTATATATATATATAGATATATATATATATATATATATATATATAGAGTAATCTAAATGCTAATGGGCTAATGCATTTGAATAAGGTTTTGTTCAACTATTTTATAATTAAATCTGCATTGTTGCAGCTTACAGTAAGCTATAATCATCATCATCATCATCATTTTATGTCTACCTCCCACACTGGTATGGATTGGATAGATTGTACGGTCCATGATCAGGTAGGTTAGAGAGATCTCATCTTTCGCTGTAAATACCCTATTTGGCATGGTTTCTATGGTTGGATACCCTTCCTAATGCCAACCACCTTACAGGGTGAACTGGGTGTAATTTACATGTCATCAGTACAACCATTTTAAACAGTGCACTTTGTGCATTCTTACAAAATTCAAATTTGCTCACTGTTCATAAAATGACTTTCCATTTCCTGGCTGTAACATGTTGAATCTCCCTGAGAATGACATTAAAGGTACTCATATCTGTAAAATGCTCAGCCACTTGCATGTTAATTTCATGAGCAGACTGTTGTTTGAACCAACTGAAACATACATTCACAGCTATTAAACTGGTTTGTCAAAAGTCAAGTGTTCGGGGCTAGTTGTGGCGAATCACTTATTGAAAGACAAAAACAATGAATTTTTACCAGCATCTACTTAAATAGTTGGTAAGATTGTTTATGTAAATCAGACCTATATATTTATAAAGATGTAGGGGTACCATTTTTGGTATTTTAAACACTAGACAGAGAGGGAGACGGTGGAAGACTTGACCCTAATATTGAACTAGTAATTCATTTATTGATATAGAAAAAATGAAAGGCAAAGTTGATGATGACAGTGTTTGAACACAGAGTGCAAAGAGCCAGAATGAAATCTACACTATTTGATGTTCTAGCAATACTGCCAATTTACCACTTTCCTTTCTCGCAAACAATAAAATTGATAAATTCTCATAATGAACAATATAAAGTATGAACAACTTACTTTGGGGTTGATATTTATCCAGAACTGGTTGGGCAGTATTTAGAACAGTCTTTGCTCCACCTTCAGCTTTGTCTAAGGCAAACTTCACAAGTGTGTTGTACTCTTTGGCTTTGTTATAGTAAGTAGACAGCTGAGTCCAAGTACTTTCTATGACTGGGATTGAAGAAAAACGCTTCATAAACTGAGCCTGAGACTCTTCACCATTGCTTTCTTGGTGCTCCATGGTAGATTGTTGATGGTTAAGTCCTAGAAAGAACAACATATAAGTCCTTCATTTGTGACACCTTCTCTAGTGGCAACCTGGTGAATTCAGCAACAGAGCTAGGCTTTGTAGCCCCAAGAAGCTGAAGATTGCAAGCTGTTAAATTATTGGCCATTCTCCAATAGATTTGTCATTGAACCTGTAACAGTGCAAATTTCTAACATCCTTGGTCTCCAGATCACCTCTCTACTCACTACTATCAGGGTGGAGTTGGCGATCAGAGGGAGTTGGAAGGGCTATTTCAATGCGTCTCCCTGCCATCCTCTGGGGCAATGCCTTCTCCATTCCGTCTACTGGGAACATGAGGCAGCCAGTACCTGGGGTTGTTCCTGCACGCCAGAGTGTGCTCACCCATACCATCGGGGCCAATATCATTGAGGTAGCAATGTTTGAGCACACTTCTGTATGCCAGAGAGTGCTCCCCCATACCATCAAGACCCCTATCATTGAGGTAGCAATGTTTGAGCACATTTTGGGAATCACACACCACACTATATAAACATTTACTAGAACATATACAGATGCTGAAAATAAAGTTTAAGGAAATCTATATAAAAACTATAGCAAAATATACAAAATTAACCAGAGCTTATTTTAAGGACATTTTATATCTACACAAATCTTTGAGACAGCTGCCATGACACAGTGGTTGATATTCTCTTGAGTCCGAGAAGCATTTGTAATGGTTATTTTCAACATTTTATAAGGGCTTCAAGTCTGTTACCCATCATTTACTGTCTAAGCGCTACATGTAATATTTAACACAAAATGTAAACTTACCACACAGATTCAGAACAACACAAGCTGGGGTCAACTGCACATTAATCACCGAGATTAACTATCTGTATTGTTCAGTGTGTTCACATTACAAAGTACACACATATGCCTCTGATATATCTAAGTAGCCATGGAAGATTATTAATTTATTGATAACTAAGCATATTGTACTTTCTAAGAGATTTAGCCCTTTGTTTTATAACAATGAGTTCATCATATTGTCTCTAGGTATTGTGTAATTGTAATTGTGTTAATGTGTCTAGATGTATGTGAATGATGTGTATAAATGTATAGTAGTAGTAAGGTGGTGGTGGTGGTAGGGAGCTGTAGTGGTGTTGGTAGTAGTAGTAGTGGTGGTGGTATTAGTAGTAGTAGTAGCAGAGTAGTAGTGATGGTGGTATTATTATTAGTAGTAGTAATTGTAGCAGTGGTAGTAGTAGCAGCAGCAGCAGCAGTGGTAGTATTACCAGTAGCAGCAGTAGTAATAGTTTAAATATGTGTGTGTAATGGGACGGGGGACACATGTGTCACAAACTACTTAAAAGTTAGATTATAGGCCATACATGAAGAACACTTGACAGACTATGATATCAGTGACAGCTACCAGATAATGAAGATTATTAAAACAAATGACATTAACTGAAGCAGTCAAGGATACATAGAAAGCCTATCATTATCATAGGTGTGTGGCCTAGTGGTTAGAGAGATGGACTTAGTATAAGATTTATGTTTGAGTCCTGGACTGGGGGCTGGGGTATGTTGTGTTCTTCAGCAATTCATTTTATATTGATTTTCATGATAGAACTTGCAGCTCTTATTAAAATATCTCAGAAATCTGAGATTCAACCTTGCAGGAGTCCAGCTAAAATCTACATAGGTGTGAGTTATATTAACATATATATATATATATATAGAGAAGAAGTTTATGAAATGGAAATGCGGGTATACAGAATTTATTAGGTAACAATTGTTTCTATAGTGTATGGGTTACCTATACCTCGCTATTTGAATAATATAAATATTATCATAAACCGAAGGTACACTGTAAGCAAACACACCATGTCGTCAGACCTTTGTATTGGAATGATGTGAAAATATTTTATACACAAGATAAAGAAGGAGGTAGGAAGAGAAGGGGAAGAGGGAAGTGAGTAAGGTGGAGGGAGTCTTAGGATTTAAGACTGTCAGACTAGTAGAGATTGTAAGGGGAGAATGTTTTGGCAGCAGTTAGCTTAATGAGGCGTGTTAGGGTTGGCGGGGGGGGGGAAGTAAATTCTTCTAGTGGTGTTGTTCGGACAAAATTTAGTTAAAGGGGTCAAAGTGGTACAGTGTCACAGACAAGTTATTGGGGCTATTATAGTAGCAGGTTATTTCTAAAGGGGTCCAGAAAACAGTGTTTAGTACTATTATTATAGAAAGCCATATCTTGTGTATAAACATATAAAACAGAAATTTGCAAACGGTGGTGTAAAAAGGTAACATTATATGCATTTAAAAAAAGAAAAAGTCGTTTTCAAACGATGGTTACAGTATAGAGAACGTTCAATTTTGCTGTTCAAAAGTTTGTTTACCGACGTTAAAATGCAGTATATCTCCAAATTGCATAACTTGCAGAATCAATGATTTTGCTTATATGCAGGCGCAGCTGCAATAATTTGCCAATCAAGGGAGAATGCTTGATTGTTCCTCCGGAGCTGCCAGGCTTTATCGGCGAGGGTTGTTACGGAGCGCATTTTCTCGTGCCTGATCGAAGATCGATGTTGGTATAGGCGAGCCTATACAAAGGTCTGACGACATGGTGTGTTTGCTTACAGTGTACTTTCGGTTTATGATAATATTTATATTATTCAAATAGCGAGGTATAGGTAACCCATACACTATAGAAACAATTGTTACCTAATAAATTCTGTATACCCGCATTTCCATTTCATAAACTTCTCCATATTTTCTCCGGATTTTAAAACACACTTTATTATACGTTGAGCAATCTCTGACGTCGGTTGACTCCATCCAATGCAACTACTTAGTAACATTGGAATACAAATTTACTAATTATATATATATATATATATATATAAATATATATATATATATATATATATATATATATATAAATATATATATATATATATATATATATATGATAGGACTGAGGGCCATATCATTAAAACCCCCGAGAAACCACCTATGATGCAATCTCATAGGTCAGCTAAGCCTGCATAGCCAATAAAATTATGTGTGTGTATGTGTGATGTTGCATCTCCTATCATTAAAACATTCAATAAAGATTCTTACATGAAATTACGATGGAAAATTTTTAGAAAAATCTAAACACTTTAACCCTTTTGTTACCATATTTCTAATGGTGGTCACAAATAATTTTGGAAGGATTTAAAGTAAACTATCCCCTTATCAAGCTGGTGTTTGGAACATAACTCAACAAAGGTAACATTATGATGGAAAATTTTAAAATAAATCGAAACATTGTAGAACAGTTTTATATCATGGAAACAAGAAGCAATTTCAGATGGTTTAATAGTCATCTCATGAACACCTTGAGGCAGCTGGCTTCCAATCACAACTGGAGCCAGCAGGCCTGGACTGTGGAAACGGCAAGTTCCCCAAAGAATTACTCACTTCCCAATCGAAGGAGGTAGATCCCTCGTCTGGGATGCCACATGCTGGGACACGTTTGCCAGCTTCAACTTAGTTGCTTTAGCCGCAAACCCCGATACTGCGGCCTGCAATGCAGAGGAAAGGAAGACAAACAAATACCGGAGCTTGTCACCATCGAGACCCCCAGCCATCCTCGAACCCCATAATGCCAAGCTCCTCCATAAAACTGGAACATCAGCAGCCTGTCTAAGGAAGGAGCCCCCCACGAGGTGGGGTGGCTGTTGCAGCAGGTGTCGCTGTAGTAACAAACAATCCAGTAATTAGTTCTAGCTGTAATTGTAGGAATAGGAATTTGAATGACAACTTGGTAGAGGAAGGGATAAGAGGAATTTTGGGAATAAATGCATTTTCTCCTTGATGATTGCTTCCAAGAATAGTGACCTCCAGGAGATGGTTCATCATCCTCCTGAATGTAAAGTATGTTCCATTGTCATTGCATAGATCTAGCAGGTCCAGGTTTCTCAAAAAGATGATAGGAGTGCCAATCTTTTATATTATATATAGATAATTATGTTGAGACACAGGGCCTAGTGGAAAGTGTGTTGGACTTACGATCATAATGTCGTGGGTTTGATTCCTGGGCTGCATGTTGTGTTCTTGAGCAAAACACTTCATTTCACGTTGCTCCAGTATACTCAGCTGAAAATGAGTACCAGCAATAGCTGGAGGTTTAACCCCGAGCTGGACTGGCATCCTGTCCAGGGGAAAGTCTTGTACTCTCAGTCGCTTCACGCCATGAAACCTTCTAGCTTAAGACAGACTTTAGACTTAAATATTATATATGTGTGTGTGCACACACAGGTAAAAACAAGCGTTCAAATTCATGGAGACGCTGGCATCGCAGAGAGAATCCCATAAGGTTGTCTGCCAGCCTGCTAGGAATAAGATTTGGGTTGGTTAGCATACCTGGGATGTTTTTATTCTTTGATTTTATAAAATGAGTATCAATAAACCTTCCTGGGTATACCTTTATTCCATTGGTGTACTTATTTTTTGATTGGATTGTCTGTTTTCGATTTTAGGTGATTTTGCGTGAAGACACTAACCAACCAACCAACCAACCAACCAATATTGGTTAGCTGAGGCACCCGGCTTTGCCTGGAAGAACAGTTAAGAGAAGACGGATAAAAGAGAAAATGACTGTATTGGATGTGTTGTTGGTATGAGGTGAGACTGTAATATGTGCGTGTGTGAGTGAGACATAAAAAACAATCATAAAACTTCCTTATTAGTCTGGGGGAGTAAACTGCCAATTAAATGGTAGCATTGGCCTTGGATTTTAAATGTGAAATAACCATAGTCAGTATGATCTTTGTCAGCTCCAAAGGACGTCATATATACAGCAATATACCGCATAACATTGCTTCTGAAGTGTTGCTTTGTTAGTACAGACTGTAAGTAGTATATGGATAAAAGCTAGAAGGTAGATTAATTTCAAATAGTATCAATTTTTCTTTGTTCTGTAAAATCAAAGACTGTAAAACGAATTTATAAAAGCTAACGCAGTATTGTTAAACCTTCCTATAGATCAAAGGATCTATAGTTTAAGCCATTTCTATACTTTCGTGGGACGTTACTCTCTCTGAATATCTAACACTTTAATTGTATCTCTCTCTGTATAAAGGCTTATCTCTCTTTCTGCCTCTCTCTCTGTATCTTTAGGTGTGTGTGTGGTTTTCGTGTGATTCAATCAGCCACCCACCCAACCAACATCTTTTATGTTATATATAGATTTCTTACATATATTAATTAGATTTCACATAATTATGTATACAAATAAACACAATTTATATTTTTAAATATATTTTTTGCCTTTTTTTCTTATTTTACATTCTATTCTTTCTTAATCTATTTTTTTCTATTAAATTGTTTTTAATATTAATACATATATTATATATTTCGTTTCTGAATTTGTTTAGCAAGATTCTTTATCTGAAAACGTGTGTTGAAACCGATATTGTTATACTTTGGGAGGGTCATGTTGCCAATAAGAAACACACGCACCAGTTGCTTTCACTTCAATTTATTATAATAAATTCACACACGCACCAGTTGCTTTCACTTCAATTTATTATAATAAATTTATAAATTTATTATAATAAATTGAAGTGAAAGCATGTGGTGCGTGTGTTTCTTATTGGCAACATGACCCTCCCACAGTATAACAATATATATATATATTTAAACAAGATTAATAAAGTGGTTATAAATAAATAAAAAAAAAGAAAAAGTGAGAGAAGACCCGCGGAGTTTCCCACTAATAATGTGTTAGACACGGCAACACATTCGCAGCATTGCCGTGAGTGATGGCGAGACTAAGGCCGTGGAATAACCAAGTACCCTGACCAGGACCATTACGTATGTCGGTAAGGTGAGTCGCCAACAATAACAAGAACTCCGTTGGCAACGGGCAAGCTCCTCAAAACATTTCGAACGCTAAAAAAATATAGATAATTTCTGACATTTTAAAAAGTTATTTTGTTCAGTTACGGATGCAGCTACTGTATCATGGATGTTGGGAAGCTATTGTTTACAAAATACGTCTACAACTTGAATGAAACTGAAAAAATACAAACCGCCTGTCCCAAACAACTTAATAATGAAAAGGTTAGTCGTATTATTTAATCTCTCCAAATTCTTTGTTATTTTCAAACTTATTTGAGAAACAGGCAGTGTCTTTCATTAGAAATATGATACGGAAAGGGTTAAAGAAGTTTTTTTGGCGAAACTTTACGATTATAAAGTTTAATAAGAACTCCAACTAAATATAACATAAACAAAACTTCTTCCTTTAAACAAAATCAGCGTTCTATATTGAAATTGTTAGAAATATGGTAAAGAAAAGGGTTAAAAAGTTGGCAAACTTTTACGTTTACCAGGAGATCCGTTAAACATAACTTACAATATTAAATTTAAATAGAATTAACTTACCGTACTATATTAAAATTAAACAGAATTAACTTACTATATTAAATCTTTAAAAAATTAGTGCTTTCTTCAACTTCGTAAGGCAGCTTGTTTCGTTGTATCTGATAAATCACGTTATGATAGTAAAAGGCCGATCTTCGTTCTTTTATATCGCAGAAATTTCCTATTTTTTTTCTTTCTGACGTCAATATCCGCACCTGTTCTCACTTTTTGACATGTCGATGTGGCGGGTTAAAAAAGAGGACAGCGTGAATGAAATATGCGTCATTAAATTGATAAAAATGTCTACGTTGATTTTATCTTGTTTAAAATAAGGTGATTGATTTATTTGACAAAAGTAGTGACGCTGAAATTTGAAGTTGCTCCGGTTACAGGTCAAAAGTAATGTTGATAGGAAACGGTTGAGCAAAATGGGATAGGTCATGTCTTAGGGCCTCCTCTGCTGACTCAACTACTCGTACGGGTAAAAGTGAAAATGAACGGTAAAATTAAACATAATTTCTGTACAGTAAATATTAATCAACATAACCGTTTGAACAATATAACAATGAACCATGAAAATAAACTGTAAACATTATCAGACCTGCCAACCTCTAAAAACACAAACAGGGCCTACCATGAAAAAAGTGCTCCAAAACGGGGAGAAATGAGGCAAAATGGGGAGATTTTACATAATGAAAGCTATACCCATTTTGACAAGAGAAGACATCTCTCACTCACCCCGAGGTGGGTGGGAGATCTCCCCGTCAGACGGGGTGAGTTGACAGGTTTACATTATCATCATCATAGTTTTACGCCTACTTTCCACACAGGCATGGGTTATCACGATTCGAGACATGGCGTGTTAAAGCAACATCATCTTACTCATACTTTCTATATTTGGCATGGTATCTACAGCTATATGCCAGAGTGTACAGCTTGCAGGGGTTTTCTTTGGGTGGTGGGGGGTGGGGTGGGGGGTGGGGTGTTTTTTCATAGCACCACCACCACCACTTTACAGTGGGTACTTAATAAAATAATAAATGAGTAACTACATAAATGAATGCCTATAAAATAATTAAAAAAACACTACAAATATTTAAAAAAGGAAAAGGAAAGGGCTCTAGGGTTACAGAAGAATGGGAGGGGGAAGGCGGAGGGTGATGGGCCTAGGGCACAACGGTAATGGGGCTGTGCTTCGCGGACAAGACCGCAAAAGCATTCCCGCAGTCAAGGGCCAGTGACACCCACTGCAACAACCACCCCACCTCACGGGGGTCCTTCTTCAGACGTGCTGCTGACGTTCCGACCTTGCAGAGGAGCTTGGCAGTACGGGTTCAAAGTACGCCTGAGGTCTTGATGGCGATTAGTGCGAAGAGGAAGCAGCTGGACAATCTCCAGTATTTTTTTGTCTTCCTTTATTCGGGGTTTGTGGCCGAAGCGACTAAGTTGGATGTAGAGAACCTGTCACAACATGTGACATCTCAGAAGAGGGGTCTACCTCCTTTGAATGGGAGGAGGGTAATTCCATTGCGGTGCTTGCTCTCTCCATGGTTGAGGCTTGCCAGCTCCTGTTGTGATGGGAAGCAAGCTGCGTCCAGGCTCCTTCTCAATATGTCAGGCGACTGGCATGCATTCTGGTGGCATGACAGTGAGTGCAGGCTGAACTTATCAACGACTGCCTCGCAACGGCATTTATGTGGTTCGCACATGTGGAGCCCGAGGCGTTGAGCCACTCCGATGCGAGTGCACTCGTCATCAAGAAGAGTACCGATTGATGAGGAGGACAACGAAGTGATTCACGCACCACTGTTTGGCTGTGAAGCGGAGAGGAGGTAGATGAGGCAGTGTTGGTCCATGCCAGACTTGATGTGCCTGAAGGAAGGCCTGCATTTGATGTCATCCCAGTTACGTTGGACATCTGTATTGGGTGGAATTTATTGTAGCACCAGCACTAGACAGGTTGTCACATGTTCGTTCTGACTGAAGAGTCCTTACAAACACTGTAGCTTCTTGTCACTCACCACATTTACTTTTAATGTGCTTCTACTGGTGGATTGGGGGTTTTTTTACCCGACGCTGTCACTGACAGTCTTTTGCTATTTTAACAGCTCCTTGCTGTGAGTTTTTCTCATTATTCTATGAATTCTAATACACTCACTCTCCAACTCAATCTTCGAAAACACTTTGTATGTATATATATATTTTGAGTATATGTTGGTTGTTTACCGACACCTCAGTATGCAGATTGGAGCACTCGACGAAGTACGCAGGTTGGTTTGTTTACTCCGGAGTATAATGTAAAATAAGTAAGTCAAACATGTAAAATTTGGTTTCGTTTATTATAAATTATAAATTCTCTGCTATATATATTTCGGCGACAGCCATCATTGGTTGTGGCCTCTTCAGGCAGTCCGAGTTGGTGTGGAAAAGACAGGTACACATGTTGTTGAAATGTGTTTCACCCCGTCAATACATCGATATGTCCAGCTCCTGGGTGTGTTGTAAGTCCTCCAACACACCCAGGAGCTGGACATATCGATGTATTGACGGGGTGAAACACATTTCAACAACATGTGTACCTGTCTTTTCCACACCAAATCGGACTGCCTGAAGAGGTCACAACCAATGATGGCTGTCACCGAAATATATATAGCAGTAAAGCTATAATTTATAATAAACGAAGTCAACTTTTACATATTTGACTTACTTATTTTATATATATATATATATATATATATATATATATATATATATATATCAGTTTTATCTTATTCTATATATAGCATTGATCTATTAAATATCATATTAGATCAAATTATCAAGGTTACTATAGAGATAAATTCAGTACTAAAGTTTAGCTCATAAGTAGGAGAGATAATTGCAGTTTGACCTCTCAGTATTGTGTGTGTGTGCACGTGTGGCGTGTGTGTGTATTAGGGTGGTAGATTGACTGACTTGGTAAATCATTGGATAAAATGCAATTACAGTATTTGTTTTGACTCGTTACATTAGGGTTCAAATCCTATTGTGGTCAACTTATTTTTTTCATTCTTCTGTGTTTGATCAAATATAATTGTTTCTACTTTAGGCACAAGACCAGCAAATTACCCAGTACATTACTGGTACTTTATTTTATCGACCCCGTAAGGATGAAAGGCAAAGTTAACCTTGGCGGGATTTGAACTCAGACTGTAAAGGGACGCAGCTATGCTAGAAAACATGGCGTCCAACTCTCTACCGATACTGCCAATTCACCAATATAATACCAGTCAAGTACTGAGGTTGATTTAATCAACTTTGCCCTTCCTCAATTTTTGCTGACCATCTGCCTAAATTAGAAATCAACATTTTGTGTGTGTATGTATGTATGTATGTATATATGTATGTGTTTCTTTCATCATAATCATCATTTTGTGTTTACTTTCCATGCTGGCATGGATTAGTCGGGTTATCAGCTAGATACTCTTCTTAATACCAACTATTTTACAAAGTTTACTGGGTGCATTTTTTGTGGTACCAAAACTAGTACTTTACAGAGTGTACTTTCTTCTCCAATACTGTATTTTGAAGTCCTTTCATTATTTTAAATATTTCAATCATGTCACTCGTTTCATTTATCTCCTCCAAAGTTGTAATTCTAAGTGTTTTTCCTTGGTATAGTGAACTAATGTTGATGTGTGCAAGTCTGTATATTGACCTGGAATAGTGTACTAATATTTAAATAGTCTTTATAATTTTATCATATCTCCCCTTAGATTCATCTCCTCTAAATTTTCAAAAGTTTCTCATCTTCCTTCACAAGACAGATCCCTAAATAATTCTCGCGTTTTCTGTTTCTTCTTCTCTGGGTTCTTTCAAGAGCTTCACCGTTTTTCAGATGACGGTTGACAATGGCCCGAAACAATATTCTCAGTGGTATCACATATATTCATCTAGTGTTTCAGAATGAAAGTGAACCATTTTGAAGTATTAATATCATTGGGAATTCGATAAACGCCACTACATCAATTTTTTATAAAATATAAAGTAGGTTTATAAATATTAATTTTTATAGTATTTTTGTATCTGTCTTTGTGGCCGTAGTGGTAGGTGTTGAGACAGAATTGAAATCCACTATTGTTGAGGACAACATTTCAGGATCAAATCTCTCTCTCACACACACATATAATAATCAGCGATGACCATTGAAGAGCGTCACTGAAGGTCAACTGGTTGTAGGATGAAATGAAACCTATTGAAATGAGAAACTATATCAAGGTATATATTAAGCCCTAGAAGAATGAAAGTGAACCATTTTGAAGTATTAATATCATTGGGAATGCGATAAACGCCACTACATCAATTTTTTTATAAAATATAAAGTAGGTTTATAAATATTAATTTTTATAGTATTTTTGTATCTGTCTTTGTGGCCGTAGTGGTAGGTGTTGAGACAGTAGAGGGTCTGGTCTGGTCTGGGGTTCAATCTCAGTCAGGAATCTCTGAAGAAATTTAATTTTTTTAAATCTTTCATAAAATGAACAAAAAAGAGCGGTTGCAGGAGTCTGACTGAGATCGAACCCCAGACCAGGATCTCCACCACCTTGCATGTGTGCAAATTATGGGGACTGTACGAATTCGTTCTGAAAATTAATATTTATAAAACTACATTTTGTTCGGTTGAAAACTCGATGTAGTGGCGTTCATGGCTTTTTCGGGACGTCCCTGAACTCATCCCCCAAAGGGAATTCATAAAGTAAATCTAGACTTTATTTCTCATTGCTCTAGGCTTGATTTGAACCTACAACGACTCCGTCTGCAATAATGTCATACGTCATTCCAGCTTAGTACGTCGTACCCGTAAATTGTTAAACGTGATTCCTATATATACATGCAAGTATGATTTGAACCTACAATGCTGTGCTTAATTTCTATTAATAAGTGTGTTTTATAAAAGAAAGTAAAGAAACAATTTAATGAAAGTAAAAAATATATTTTATTCAGTAATGTTTTTTTAAATTTTATGTATTCACTTCATTAATTGCTGAATAGTTCTCTTGATTTTGTTTTTCCTACTATTGTTTACTGTAAATGGCGACTGTGACGAGACTGGATTATTACCAAGTTTTACTGGATGATGGCATATACTTATTGTATTATTTTGTTGTAGGTGGACATCTGGACATCTCTCTAAATACCTGGAATAAACATAAGGCGTGTCTTTTACGTAACATTTCATTTAATATCTGATGTTCCAATGGATCACTTTTGAAATAAACCAATAAATAGGACAGGTAGACTCCATAAAAAGAGACTATAGAGATGAGGTACGAATAATCTAAAATTAATTTAAAAACAAGACAATGTTTAAAGAAAGACAAACATTAAAAAAGGATTTCAACAAACACGTAAAGACAAAGGCAATGACATCCACAATTTAATATCTGAAGATCAACATTTTTCACGATATAAATAAAACTAAATACATAAAGTTAAGTGACCTCTCATTTATTTGCTCTAACTTTATCTTACTAATCTGTATTCTGTAGACATATATTTTCGTTGGTGTACATTACGATTTCGTTGATGAAAGTTTTCACTCGTCTCTAGATCTTCATTTCTTATAAAATGTATAATACTCACCTCTTTTGAGACGACAAATTTGAAATAAATTACGTGTTTGCAATCAAATGGAATAATTATTGAGACACCTTATAATATTTTTCGGGATATGTCTTACCTTATTTTGAAGATATGTTTCGGGAAAGAGTTAATAAGCAGCTATATATATATATATATATATATATATACATGGCTTGTATATATACTTTAATTATTATATTCGTACAACGAAGTTATGAATAGGAAGCATGTTTTGGTATCGAATGTTGAGCAAATAACGAGCTTCTTATACCCTCACAGAAGAATTGTGAATATGTATGAATATGAATTGAAAGATGGCTAACCATGTAGAAGCAAAACAGCGAGACGGATAATAGAAATAATAAAACATTCTTTTTCCTAACTAAATGCTGAAAAATCTAAAACTCTACATGAATATGTGATACCACTGAGAATATTGTTTTTGGCCATGGTCAACCGACATCCGAAAAATTGGTGAGGCTCTTGAAGCAACCTAGAGAAGAAGAAAACAGAAAACAATATAATTATTTAAAGATCTATCTTGTGAAAGAAATGAGAAGCTTTTGTAAATTTAGAGAAGATAAATCTTAGGGGAGACAGGATAAAAATATGAAGACAATTTAAATATTAGTACACTATTCCATATAAATGCCAAGACTTGAAAATATCAACATTAGTTGACTATACCAGAGACAAACACTTAGAATTACAACTTTGGAGGAGATTAATCAAACGAGGGACATGATAGAAATATTTAAAATAATGAAAGGACTTCGAAATACAGAATTGGGGAAGAAAATGAAAATTAATATATATATAAACCTACTTTCTATTTACGAAGCTTAATTTACGTGGTGGCGTTCATACCTTTCTCAGTCTTATTAATATCACAAAAGTGTCGACATATCTTTTACTATTCTGTAGTTTTCAGAAAATATATCATGACTTTTATTTTTATCTCTTTAGGTTTGATTTGATGTTACAACCACCTGATTTGCGGTGATGTACTTCAATTGTCATACCTCAGTGTATAGATGGTGGCCTGGCTTGATGGTTTCTAAACAGATAGCTCTTTAAACTTGTGTTGTGTATGCAATAATCGTATCAGCAAATGATGATGGGACCATGTTGAAGCACTCAACGTCCTTCCAAATTCGATATGGTAAGCTATGTTCTTTCTATCTTTGGCTTTTATTTATAAACGTTTATGTACGTACGTGTCTAGATAAGCGTACGCACGTATACCTGTTTAAGCTTGTGTGTATTTAAGTATTTATAATAATGGTTTCTACGTTTGGCGCAAGGCCAGCAATTACCCAGTGCATTACTGGTACTTTATTTTATCGACCCTGTAAGGATGAAAGGCAAAGTTAACCTCGGCTGGATTTGAACTCATAATGGCAAGGGCTGTAACTCTATACGTCAAAGAATGGCGTCCGACCCTCTGCCAATCCACCGCCCTCCAAACAACATTAGTATAAGTATTTATAATAATGTTGTCCTCCTCACTTTATTGTGACAACTACTACTATTAATAATTAAAACAATATTATTATTATTAATTCCACACGTCTCTAATCCTCAACACTTGCTATGGCTTTCCCTCTTACATGTGAGATACACGGTTTGTTTACTAATCAACATTTAATGGAAGGTGTAGAGATGTGTGACGTGACATCTGGCCCAATCCTTAGTGGCGACATGAGAACTCCGTACACCTGTGCACCCGTATATATTTAAATATATATGTGTGTTCATAAGCCCAAATGTCTATGATTATAAGGTAACCCTATGTGTGTTATGTCCATTTCCACATGGCATCTCTGGTCTTCGATGATGTCGCCGCCTGCTTTACGTAGCCTCTGAATTATGTAATATTTATTCAGAGAGGTTCTCCCGTCATATCGCAAATATTCCTTTCTGACTCACGGAATACTTGTCTAGCATTATCGAGTGAAAGATATAAAGGATATCTCTGATGTTTCTATGTATGTATGTAGGGATCTATAACTTGTGAGGGAGTTGTAGAGGTCCCGCATTGACATTCGGGGTGTTCGGGGCATTTTGTATAAGGTGACAGATCCGATCTCTACCCCAGATAGGTTATGTTTTCCAGAGACGGATATAGAGTGAGAGAAAGGAATTAAGAAAGAGATATAGAAGAAGAATTGACCCCAGTACTACACTGGTACTTCGTTCTAACTACCTTGAATGGTTCAATAGTGGAACAAAATCTTTGATGTACCTATATGTCATACCAGTTCTGTTTGTGTGTTTATGTACATATGTGTTTCCGTCAATATACGTAGGGTAGCAAATTCGGTTTTCACACGGGCAAGCATATCTCCTGATAGTTTGTCAATCGTTATTATGCTGGTATATGATGTGTGTTTTTAATATATATGTATGAGTATTTGCATAGAAGTGTTTATGCATGTATGTGTGCATATATATATATATATATATATATTAAAGAGAAGATATGTATCATAAGAAAAGAGGAGACAAAAAAGTGTGATACAGTATACTAGACGCCAACAGCCGAAGCGACCTGTGGCATAATCAATGATATTATTGTTTCCTCCCGTTGTATTGTAATGTTTACTTATTCAATTGTTTATTTATTTGTCTCGATTTCCGAATGTGTTTCTATGCGCGTTTTCTGTTTGGTATGTGTTCGTGTTTGTATTCTATCTTTGGTCATTAGTGTGTATTTGTATGGTTGTTGTTGTTCCATTCAGGTTTTCTGTTCTACTTTGGTTTTCTTGGTTCTATTTCAGTTGCTTCCCTAATTTGGGTTTTCTTAAAGGGTTAAGGTTTACGGATCATGGATTTTATAGTAGATCCTGGCTTTTCTACCACTTTAATCTTTCTTAGGGCCTTTGATTAGTTGTTGTACCATCATTACAACACAACAGGAAGAAACAATAGCATCACTGATGTCACAGGTGTGTAACGAAAGAACTCTGGGAGACTATATATATATAGCTTAGTTTACTTTCAGCTTAGTTTACTGGAGCAATGTGAAATGAAGTGTTTTGCTCAAGAACACAACACGTAACCCAGGAATCGAACCCACGATGTTATGATTGTAAGTCCAACACCCTTACCACTAGGCCACGTGCCTCTACACACACACACACACACACACACACACATATATATATGTTACCCTTCTACTTCTACAACTACACGCATACTGATATCCCCTCCTGTTCAAAAGCCCCCACACTCTGCCCATGTTAGCCCCCACACTCTCGCCATGTTATCCCGCCTCCCCCGCTCTCTCCATGCCCCCCCCCCCCCCTACACACACACTCTCGCCATGTTTTCCCCCCACACTCTCACCATGTTTGACCCCCACCGCACTCTCGCCATGTTTGCCCTCCACCACACTCTCGCCATGTTTGCCCTCCACCACACTCTCGCCATGTTTATCCCCTCCCCCACCACACTCTTCATGTTAGCCATATTACCTCCAAATTGTTGATGTTAACCCTATATTCTCTAAATTAACCCCCACACAACAAATTACCCCCCTACTCACACACACACTGTTCATATAACAAATATTGTTTTAATTTTGTAGTGACCCAGACCCGTCCTGGCAACCTTACAGAAGGGGACGTCATTGTTCTGGCTGACCACACAAATACCCAGCCATTTGCCCTCTGTCAACATAAACGTAAATATTATCTCTGAGATTAGTCTGGCTGTCTACCATCTCCAGTTTAAACTGACTGGAGATGGTAAACAACACTGTATATCTATGGTAAGTATTGTTGGTTTATATTAAGGCTGTGTATATGTATGTTTGTGTGTGTGTTTGTGTGTATTTAACCCTTTAGCATTCACATTACTCTATATCTACATAGATGGGAGAGACACACATACATGTATGTGTGTCTCTCCCTTCTACTTACACACACACACAGTCGACAGTCAACACACACACACACACAATCTACATTCTCCCTCCCTCCCCTCAGCCACAATAACCTCCCACCCCCACCCCAAAATTCAGCCACAAATACAGGGTGACCCCCCAAAATGCATACACATATTTATTAGAATATTGTTGAAGTGTGTATACATTTTGGGGGGACACCCTATATATGATACATAAACTAAATAAATAAAACTAATAAATTAACCTTCTGACCCCTGGTAGTATTTCTTTCTTAGCAGGAGGAAACAACTGGTCACTACCAAATAGAAATGTATGTGCCAGAGGGAAGGAGTGATGCTATTGATCAAACACAAGCCAGGAGTATCATCTGCCCCTCTCCTGTACTGAAGGAGTCTACCAGTGTTGATGTTTATACCAACAGGTTTGTTATATCTATATTATCTATACATATTAGTATATTAGTCAAGTAGTATATTTGATTCTTGTGTATATATATATATATCTTCATACGTCTGCTTTTTCCTGCTTGCAAGGGTGGGACGGGTCCTATTCAGCACAGCATGTCTCCATCGTCACTGTCCTCGGTCGTCATCTGTGAGCTGCAGCGATCTGAGGTCAGCTCTCACCACTTCCGCCCATGATTTTCGTGGTCTCCCTCTACTGCATCTTCCTTCTACTGGGATTTCTTGGCACTTCTTTACCCAGCGGTCATCCTCCATGCGCATCACATGTCCATACCATCGTAGTCTTCTCTCCTGCACACCACACTTATCCCTCTTATACCCAGTTTCTTTTTCAACTCGTCTGTACTTGGTCGTTCACACACATTGACATTGCACATCCAACGGAGCATGCTTGATTCATTTCTCTCCAGCCGTCACATATCCTCCGCAGTTGCTGCCCATCTCACACAGGCATCATATAACTGGCCTTTCGTTCGTAGGGAGAAACCCTTTGTCAACAGAATGATATAGAAATGACTTCTACAGGACTAGAACTTTCATTTCAGGGAAATCGGGGCTTTCCTGATGATTTCCTTCGAATGAAACAGTTCTAGTCCTGTAGAAGCTATTTCTATATTATATTTTGTATATACTCTACTAATGTATTGAGTACTTTACCTACTGTGGTTTCCCCCTCTATTGAACCCGAGACTCACGCACACTCACACACACGCACAATATATATATATATATAATCACCATTTAATGTCAATTTTTCTACGCTAGCATGGGTTAGACGAGTTGTCCTATTGTGGGCAATGCCAGGTCAGGTGACCATGTCTTGCTCATACAGAACTGATCTTGGCTTCGCTTTAAGAGCTGGAAGCCTTTCCAAACGCTAACCTCATTTACAGTGAGTACTATTTATTTTGTATGTCGTGACCGCTACAACTTGGTCAAAATCAGTGACCCCTACAACTTGGTCGGAGCAGTGATCTCTAGTTTTCTTTCAAACTATATTTTTATCTTAAATTTAATTAAAAGAAATTTTATTAGATTTAGTTTCGGATAATTCTGTTTACATAAA
Organism: Eledone cirrhosa; assembly: GCA_964016885.1. Taxonomy (NCBI): domain Eukaryota; kingdom Metazoa; phylum Mollusca; class Cephalopoda; order Octopoda; family Eledonidae; genus Eledone; species Eledone cirrhosa. The sequence continues at coordinate 14,413 of CAXHJY010001549.1, read as the reverse complement.
TAGCAAATCTTTTGATAATTTATGTAAAGTAAATATTGTATATACTTGTATATATGTCGAGAAATGTGACAAAATATTGATGGTAAAATAGGGGGGAGGACTTGTCTTCGAGGTCAATATTTTGATTTCGCCAACTTAAAAATTATATGTAAATGAGGTGCTAAAATATTTTCGCTTTGGAGATGAATGTTGCACCAGTTTCACTTTGGAGATGAATATTACGCCAGTTTCACTTTGAAGATGAATATTACACCAGTTTTTTCACTTTGGAGGTGAATATTATACCAGTTTACACTTTGGAATATTACACCAGTTTACACTTTGGAATATTACACCAGTTTCACTTTGTAGGTGAATATTACACCAGTTTTCACTTTGGATGTGGATATTACATCAGTTTTACTTTGGAATATTACACCAGTTTTACTTTGGAATATTACACCAGTTTCACTTTGTAGGTGAATATTACACCAGTTTTCACTTTGGATGTGGATATTACATCAGTTTTACTTTGGAATATTACACCAGTTTTACTTTGGAATATTACACCAGTTTTACTTTGGAATATTACACCAGTTTCACTTTGGAATATTACACCAGTTTCACTTTGGAATATTACACCAGTTTCACTTTGGAGGTGAAATTTATATTTGCTATTATATTTGATGTTTTTAATGAATATGACCTTGAAAACAATCAGAAAATGGTAACTCATTACATAATGAAGTGAAATAAAAACTATACTCTAAATGACACTTAAAACATTTTAAATATCAAAATATTAAAACTTCATAAATATATTCTCCACTCATGAGAATTTCAAAACTGTCATCTGTGTTGATTAGCCACCATGGCTTATAAATGGGGTTAGGATTTTGTCCTATTTCTCAAATAAAAAAGGGATCGGCTTATAATTGAGTATATATAGTAATTAGGGCAAGTTAATTTAGGATCTTTTAAAGATTGTGTGACTCCTTTTTACTCCAGTCCACTCATTAAGACAGCACATTAAACACTCACACACTCACACATACACACAGACACAATTACACCACACCCTTACTACACACCTCATACTCCACACATGTACTCACACACCATGTGCACACACCACGCCATACACATCACTCACCACACATTATACTCTACACACCACACATTACCTTCTACACACTACACCACAGCACACTACACACCACAGCACACTACACACCACCCCACACTACACACCACACCACACTACACACCACACACATCACCACACTATACACCACACAACACCGTCGGACGCCATGATTTGACGTATAGAATTACGCCCCTTTCCATTCTGAGTTCAAATCCCGCCAAGGTTAACTGTTTTTCATCCTTACGGGGTCGATAAAATAAAGTACCAGTAATACACTGAGTTATTGCTGGACTTGTGCCAAAAGTAGAAACAATTATATTAGTTTCTGTATATTTTCTATCTTGTGTAGTTATCATGTCGAGCCATTCCTATAATTGTAAAATCTAAGAGTACTGTCAAACTTTATTTGACATCACAAATGGGTAAGTCTTACATGTTTTTCTATTTTTCATCTCTCTTCTTCTTTCTCTTGCACTTTCTTTCTCTTGCACTTTCTTTCTCTTGCACTTTCTTTCTCTTGCACTTTCTTTCTCTAGCACTTTCTTTCTCTTGCACTTTCTTTCTCTTGCACTTTCTTTCTCTTGCACTTTCTTTCTCTTGCACTTTCTTTCTCTAGCACTTTCTTTCTCTTGCACTTTCTTTCTCTTGCACTTCCTTTCTCTTGCACTTTCTTTCTCTTGCACTTTCTTTCTCTTGCACTTTCTTTCTCTAGCACTTTCTTTCTCTTGCACTTTCTTTCTCTTGCACTTTCTTTCTCTTGCACTTTCTTTCTCTTGCACTTTCTTTCTCTAGCACTTTCTTTCTCTTGCACTTTCTTTCTCTTGCACTTTCTTTCTCTTGCACTTTCTTTCTCTTGCACTTTCTTTCTCTAGCACTTTCTTTCTCTTGCACTTTCTTTCTCTTGCACTTTCTTTCTCTTGCACTTTCTTTCTCTAGCACTTTCTTTCTCTAGCACTTTCTTTCTCTAGCACTTTCTTTCTCTTGCACTTTCTTTCTCTTGCACTTCCTTTCTCTTGCACTTTCTTTCTCTTGCACTTTCTTTCTCTTGCACTTTCTTTCTCTTGCACTTTCTTTCTCTAGCACTTTCTTTCTCTAGCACTTTCTTTCTCTAGCACTTTCTTTCTCTTGCACTTTCTTTCTCTTGCACTTTCTTTCTCTAGCACTTTCTTTCTCTAGCACTTTCTTTCTCTAGCACTTTCTTTCTCTTGCACTTTCTTTCTCTAGCACTTTCTTTCTCTAGCACTTTCTTTCTCTAGCACTTTCTTTCTCTAGCACTTTCTTTCTCTAGCACTTTCTTTCTCTTGCACTTTCTTTCTCTAGCACTTTCTTTCTCTAGCACTTTCTTTCTCTTGCACTTTCTTTCTCTTGCACTTTCTTTCTCTAGCACTTTCTTTCTCTTGCACTTTCTTTCTCTTGCACTTCCTTTCTCTTGCACTTTCTTTCTCTTGCACTTTCTTTCTCTTGCACTTTCTTTCTCTAGCACTTTCTTTCTCTAGCACTTTCTTTCTCTAGCACTTTCTTTCTCTAGCACTTTCTTTCTCTAGCACTTTCTTTCTCTAGCACTTTCTTTCTCTAGCACTTTCTTTCTCTAGCACTTTCTTTCTCTTGCACTTTCTTTCTCTTGCACTTTCTTTCTCTAGCACTTTCTTTCTCTAGCACTTTCTTTCTCTTGCACTTTCTTTCTCTTGCACTTTCTTTCTCTTGCACTTTCTTTCTCTAGCACTTTCTTTCTCTAGCACTTTCTTTCTCTAGCACTTTCTTTCTCTAGCACTTTCTTTCTCTTGCACTTTCTTTCTCTAGCACTTTCTTTCTCTAGCACTTTCTTTCTCTTGCACTTTCTTTCTCTTGCACTTTCTTTCTCTTGCACTTTCTTTCTCTAGCACTTTCTTTCTCTAGCACTTTCTTTCTCTAGCACTTTCTTTCTCTTGCACTTTCTTTCTCTAGCACTTTCTTTCTCTAGCACTTTCTTTCTCTAGCACTTTCTTTCTCTAGCACTTTCTTTCTCTAGCACTTTCTTTCTCTTGCACTTTCTTTCTCTAGCACTTTCTTTCTCTAGCACTTTCTTTCTCTTGCACTTTCTTTCTCTTGCACTTTCTTTCTCTAGCACTTTCTTTCTCTTGCACTTTCTTTCTCTTGCACTTCCTTTCTCTTGCACTTTCTTTCTCTTGCACTTTCTTTCTCTTGCACTTTCTTTCTCTAGCACTTTCTTTCTCTAGCACTTTCTTTCTCTAGCACTTTCTTTCTCTAGCACTTTCTTTCTCTAGCACTTTCTTTCTCTAGCACTTTCTTTCTCTAGCACTTTCTTTCTCTAGCACTTTCTTTCTCTTGCACTTTCTTTCTCTTGCACTTTCTTTCTCTAGCACTTTCTTTCTCTAGCACTTTCTTTCTCTTGCACTTTCTTTCTCTTGCACTTTCTTTCTCTTGCACTTTCTTTCTCTTGCACTTCCTTTCTCTTGCACTTCCTTTCTCTTGCACTTTCTTTCTCTTGCACTTTCTTTCTCTAGCACTTTCTTTCTCTAGCACTTTCTTTCTCTAGCACTTTCTTTCTCTAGCACTTTCTTTCTCTAGCACTTTCTTTCTCTAGCACTTTCTTTCTCTAGCACTTTCTTTCTCTAGCACTTTCTTTCTCTAGCACTTTCTTTCTCTTGCACTTTCTTTCTCTTGCACTTCCTTTCTCTAGCACTTTCTTTTTCTAGCACTTTCTTTCTCTAGCACTTTCTTTCTCTTGCACTTTCTTTCTCTTGTTGCTCTCATCTCACCCATCTCTCCTCTCTCTCTCTCGTTTCTCGACTCCCTCTTGTTTCTCTCATCTCTCGTTTCTCTCATCTCTCATCTCTCGTTTCTCTCTCTCTCTCTCTTGTTTCTCTCATCACTCTCGTTTTTCTCTCATCTTTCTCTCTTGTTTCTCTCATCTCTCTCTCGTTTCTCCCTCTCTCTTGTTTCTCCCTCTCTCTTGTTTCTCTCATCTCTCTCTCTCTCGTTTCTCTCACCTCTCTCTCTCTTGTTTCTCTCATCTCTCTTGTTTCTCTCATCTCTCTCGTTTCTCTCTCTCTTGTTTCTCTCATCTCTCTCTCTTGTTTCTCTCATTTCTCTCTTGTTTCTCTCATCTCTCTTGTTTCTCTCATCTCTCTCTCTTGTTTCTCTCATCTCTCTCTCTTGTTTCTCTCATCTCTCTCTCTTGTTTCTCTCATTTCTCTCTTGTTTCTCTCATCTCTCTTGTTTCTCTCATCTCTCTCTCTTGTTTCTCTCATCTCTCTCTCTTGTTTCTCTCCTCTCTCTCTTGTTTCTCTCCTCTCTCTCTTGTTTCTCTCCTCTCTCTCTCTTGTTTCTCTCCTCTCTCTCTCTTGTTTCTCCCTCTCTCTTGTTTCTCTCATCTCTCTCTCTCTTATTTCTCTCACCTCTCTCTCTTGTTTCTCCCACACCATCTCTCGCTCTCTCATCTCTGGTTTCTCTCTCATCTCTGGTTTCTCTCTCATCTCTTGTTTCTCCCTCATCTCTCGTTTCTCCCATCACTCTCTCTCACCTCTCTCTTGTTTCTCTCATCTCTCATCTCTCTCTCTCTCTCTCTCTCTCTCTCTCTCTCTCTCTCTCTCTCTCATCTCCCTCTCTCTATTGTTTCTCTCATCTCTCTCTCCCTCTTCTCCCCCCTCTCCCCCCCTCTCCCCCTCTCCCCCTCTCTCTCTTTCTCTCTCGTTTCTCTCATCTCTCTTTCTCTCTCTCGTTTCTCTCATCTCTTTCTCTCATCTCTCTCCCCCTCACCACATCTTTCTCTCTCTCATCTCTCTTTCTCTCTCTTGTTTCTCTCCTCTCTCTTTCTCTCTCTTGTTTCTCTCCTCTCTCTTGTTTCTCTCCTCTCTCTTGTTTCTCTCATCTCTCTCTTGTTTCTCTCCTCTCTCGTTTCTCTCCTTTCTCTCAACTCTTTCTCTGTTCTCTTTCTCTCGTTTCTCTCTTCTCTTTCTCTCTCGTTTCTCCCATCTCTCTCTTGTTTCTCTCATCTCTCTCTCTCCCTCATCTCTCTCCTCTCCCTCTCTTGTTTCTCTTATTTCTCCCACATCACCACTCTCATCTCTCTTTCTCTCTCTTGTTTCTCTCATCTCTCTCTTGTTTCTCTCCTCTCTCTCTTGTTTCTCTCCTCTCTCTCTTGTTTCTCTCCTCTCTCTCTTGTTTCTCTCCTTTCTCTCAACTCTCCCTCATCTCTCTCCTCTCCCTCTTTTCCTCATCTCTCTCCCTCATCTCTCTCCTCTCCCTCTCTTGTTTCTCTCTTGTTTCTCTCATCTCTCTCTCTTGTTTCTCTCACCTCTCTCATCTCTCTCTCTTGTTTCTCTCACCTCTCACCTCTCTCTCTTGTTTCTCTCACCTCTCACCTCTCTCTCTTGTTTCTCTCACCTCTCACCTCTCTCATCTCTCTCATCTCTTTCGCTCTCTCGTTTCTCTCATCTCTCTCTCTTGTTTCTCTCATCTCCCTCTCTTGTTTCTCTCATCTCCCTCTCTTGTTTCTCTCATCTCCCTCTCTTGTTTCTCTCTCCCCCTCTCTCTCAATCATCTCTCTCCCCTCTCTCTCAATCATCTCTCTCATCTCTCGTTTCTCCCATCACTCTCTCTCTCACCTCTCTTGTTTCTCTCATCTCTCTCTTATTTCTCTCTAGTTTCTCTCATCTCTCTCTCATCTCCCTCTCTCTATTGTTTCTCTCATCTCCCTCTGTCTATTGTTTCTCTCATCTCTCTCTCTCCCTATTGTTTCTCTCATCTCTCTCTCTCCCTCTTCTCTCTCCACCTCTCCCCCTCTCTCTCACTCATCTCTCTCCCCCATCTCTCTCACTCATCTCTCTCCCCTCTCTCTCTCTCAACTCTCCCCCTCTCTCTCACTCATCTCTCTCCCCCATCTCTCTCACTCATCTCTCTCCCCTCTCTCTCTCAACTCTCCCCCTCTCTCTCATCTCTCCCCCTCTCTCATCTCTCCCCCTCTCTCATCTCCCTCTCTCCCCCTCTCTCTCGTTTCTCTCATATCTCTATAGTTTCTTTCATCCTCTCTCATCCCTCTCTCTTCTTTCTCTCACTTCTCTCTCTGGTTTCTCTCATCTCCCCCTCTCTCTCTCTTGTCCCTCTCATCTCCCTCTCTCCCCCTCTCTCCTCCCTCTCTCCCTCATCTCTCTCCATCTCCCTCGCTTCTTTCTCTCTTCTTTCTCTCATCTCTCTCTCTTCTTTCTCTCTTCTCTCTCCTTTCTGTCATCTCTCTCTCTTCTTTCTCTCATCTCTCTCTCTTGTTTCTCTCCTCTCCCTCTCTCATCTCTCTCTCTTGTTTCTCTCTGCCCCCTCTCTCTCTCATCTCTCCCCCTCTCTCTCATCTCTCCTCCTCTCTCTCATCTCTCTCTATCTCTCATCTCTCTCATCTCTCCTCTCTCTCTCTCATCTCTCCTCTCTCTCTCTCATCTCTCCTCTCTCTCTCTCCCCTTTCTCTCATCTCTCTCCTCTCTCCCTCTCTTGTTTCTCCCAACTCTCTCTCTCTTGTTTCTCTCTTATTTCTCTCATTCCTTTCTCTTTCTCTCTCTCATCTCTCTCTCTCGTTTCTGTCACTTGTTTCTCTATCTCTCTTGTTTCTCTCTCTCTCTTGTTTCTCTCTTTCTCTCTTGTTTCTCTCTCTCTCTTGTTTCTCTCTCTCTCTCGTTTCTCTCTCTCTCTTGTCCCTCTCATCTCTCTCTCTTGTCCCTCTAATCTTTCTCTCTCCCTCATCTCTCTCCCCCTCTCTTGTTTCTCTCATCTCCCTCTCTTGTTTCTCTCCTCTCCCTCTCTTGTTTCTCTCCTCTCTCTCTCTTGTTTCTCTCATCTCTCTCTCTTGTTTCTCTCACCCCCCTCTCTTGTTTCTCTCACCCCCCTCTCTTGTTTCTCTCACCCCCCCCCTTCTCTCATCTCTCCCCCCTCTCTCATCTCCCCCCTCTCTCTCATCTCCATCTCTCCCCCTCTCTCTCATCTCTCTCGTTTCTCTCATTCCTCTCTCTGGTTTCTCTCATCTCGCCCTCTCTCTCTCTCTCTGGTTTTTCTCATCTCTCTCTCTCTGGTTTTTCTCATCTCTCTCTCTTGTCCCTCTCATCTCCCTCTCTCTCTCCCTCATCTCTCCCCCTCTCACCTCTCTCCCCCTCTCATCTCTCTCCCCCTCTCATCTCTCTCTCCTTTCTCTCATCTCTCTCTCCTTTCTCTCATCTCTCTCTCCTTTCTCTCATCTCTCTCTCTTGTTTCTCTCATCTCTCTCTCTTGTTTCTCTCTTCTTTCTCTCATCTCTCTCTCTTGTTTCTCTCTTGTTTCTCTCATCTCTCTCTCTTGTTTCTCTCTTCTTTCTCTCACCTCTCGTTTCTCTCATCTCTCTCTCTTCTTTCTCTCACCTCTCGTTTCTCTCATCTCTTTCGCTCTCTTGTTTCTCTCTCCCCCTCTCTCTCTCATCTCTCTCCCCTCTCTCTCATCTCTCTCTCTTGTTTCTCTCATCTCCCTCGCCCCCCTCTCTCTAGTTTCTCTCATATCTCTCTCGTTTCTCTCATATCTCTCTCGTTTCTCTCATCTCTCTTTCTCTCTCTCTCTCTCATCTCTCTCTCTCTCGTTTCTCCCATCTCCTCGTTTCTCTCTCTCTCTTTCGTTTCTCCCATCTCTCTTCCCTCTTTCCCATCTCTCTTCCCTCTTTCGTTTCTCCCATCTCTCTTCCCTCTTTCGTTTCTCTCATCTCACTCTCTTGTTTCATTCTCTCTCTTTCTCTCTCTCTCTCTCTCTCTCGTTTCTCTCTCGCTCTCTCTCTCTCTCTCGTTTCTCTCATCTCTCTCTCTCTCTCGTTTCTCTCATCTCTCTCTCTCTCTCGTTTCTCTCATCTCTCTCTCGTTTTTCTCATATCCTCTCTCTCTCTCTTGTTTCTCTCATCTCACTCTCTCCTCGCACCTCCTCTCTCTCTCTCCTCCTCTCTCATCTCTTGTTCCTCTCTCGGCTCTTCCTCCTCTCTCTTGTCCCCCTCTCTCTCTTGTCCCTCTCTCGTTTCTCTCAACTCTCCTCTCTTCCCCATCTCTCCTCTCTCCCATCTCCTCTCTCTCTCCCTCTCTCCCCTCTCCCATCTCCTCTCTCTCTCCCTCTCCTCTCTCTCTCCCTCTCCTCTCTCTCTCCCTCTCCTCTCTCATCTCTTTCTCCGCTCTCTCCTCTCTCATCCATTTCTCCACTCTCTCCTCTCTCATCTCTTTCCCCGCTCTCTCCTCTCTCATCCATTTCTCCACTCTCTCCTCTCTCATCCATTTCTACGCTCTCTCCTCTCTTTCTCCGCTCTCTCCCCTCTTTCTCCGCTCTCTCCCCTCTTTCTCCGCTCTCTCTCCTCTTTCTCCGCTCTCTCTCCTCTCTCTCCCCTCTTTCTCCGCTCTCTCTCCTCTCTCTCCCCTCTTTCTCCGCTCTCTCTCCTCTCTCTCCCCTCTTTCTCCGCTCTCTCTCCTCTTTCCCCGCTCTCTCGCCTCTTTCTCCGCTCTCTCCTCTCTTTCTCCGCTCTCTCCTCTCTCTCTCTCCGCTCTCTCCTCTCTCTCCTCTCTTTCTCCGCTCTCTCCTCTCGCTCTTTCCGCTCTCTCCTCTCTCTCCCCTCCTCTCTCTGTATATCCAATATTTAATACGGAAATGGCTTTTACAGGATTAAAACTTATTAATATGAGGGTTATTAGTAGGTTATATGCCATATTTAATACAGAAATGGGTTCTAAAGGACTAGAACTCTTTAATTTGAATACAATAGTAGTATATATGCAATATTTACTACAGAAATTGCTTCTACAAGATTAAAACTCATTAATGTGAGGGGTATTAGAAGTATATATGAAATGTTTAATAAGGAAATGGCTTCTAAATGAAGAGATCTCTTTAATTCGATGGAAATAGTAGTATATATCCAATATTTAATACAGAAAAGTCTTCTACAGGACTAAAACTCATTAATATGAGGGGTAATAGTAGTATATATGCCATATTTAATACGGAAATGGCTTCTAAATGAAGAGATCTCTTTAATTCGATGGAAATAGTAGTATATATCAAATATTTAATACAGAAATGGCTTCTACAGGAATAAAACTCATCAATATAACGTATATTATTACATTATATGCGATATTTAATACAGAAATGGCTTCTACAGGATTAAAACTCATTAATATGAGGGTTATTAGTAAACTATAGGCCATATTTAATACACAAATGGTTTCTAAAGACTAGAACTCTTGAATGTGACTCAAATAGTAGCATATATGCAATAGTTAATACAGAAACGGCTTCAACATGTCTAAATTCATTAATATAAGGGGTATCATTAGTATATATGACATATTTAATACAGAAATGGGTTCTAAAGGACTAGAACTCTTGAATTTGAATCAAATAGTAGTATATATGCAACATTTACTACAGAAATTGCTTCTACAAGATTAAAAGTCATTAATATGAGGGGTAATAGTAGTATATATGCCATGTTTAATAAGGAAATAGCTTCTAAATTAAGAGATCTCTTTAATTCGATGGAAATAGTAGTATATATGCAATATTTAATACAGAAATGGCTTCTACAGGAATAAAATTCATCACCATAACGTATATTATTACATTATATGCGATATTTAATACAGGAATGACTTCTACAGGATTAAAACTCATTAATGTGAGGGTTATTAGTAAATATATGCCATATTTAATACACAAGTGGGTTCTAAAGGACTAGAACTCTTGAATTTGACTCAAATAGTAGCATATATGCAATAGTTAATACAGAAACAGCTTCAACAAGACTAAAACTCATTAATATGAGGGATATAATAGTATATATGCCATACTTAATATGGAGATGGCTTCTAAATGCAAAGAACGCATTAATTCGATGCATAAAATAGTGTATATCCAATATTTAATACGGAAATGACTTTTACAGGATTAAAACTCATTAATATGAGGGTTATTAGTAGGTTATATGCCATATTTAATACAGAAATGGGTTCTAAAGGACTAGAACTCTTTAATTCGAATACAATAGTTGTATATATGCAATATTTACTACAGAAATTGCTTCTACAAGATTAAAACTCATTAATGTGAGGGTTAGTAATAGTATATATGCCATGTTTAATAAGGAAATGGCTTCTAAATGAAGAGATCTCTTTAATTCGATGGAAATAGAAGTATATATCCAATATTTAATACAGAAAAGTCTTCTACAAAACTAAAACTCATTAATATGAGGGGTAATAGTAGTATATATACCATGTTTAATACGGAAATGGCTTCGAAATGAAGAGATCTCTTTAATTCGATGGAAATAATAGTATATATCCAATATTTAATACAGAAATGGCTTCTACAGGAATAAAACTCATCAATATAACGTATATTATTACATTATATGCGATATTTAATACGGAAATGGCTTTTACAGGAATAAATCTCATTAATATGAGGGTTATTAGTAGGTTATATGCCATATTTAATACAGAAATGGGTTCTAAAGGACTAGAACTCTTTAATTTGAATACAATAGTAGTATATATGCAATATTTACTACAGAAATTGCTTCTACAAGATTAAAACTCATTAATGTGAGGGGTATTAGAAGTATATATGAAATGTTTAATAAGGAAATGGCTTCTAAATGAAGAGATCTCTTTAATTCGATGGAAATAGTAGTATATATCCAATATTTAATACAGAAAAGTCTTCTACAGGACTAAAACTCATTAATATGAGGGGTAATAGTAGTATATATGCCATATTTAATACGGAAATGGCTTCTAAATGAAGAGATCTCTTTAATTCGATGGAAATAGTAGTATATATCAAATATTTAATACAGAAATGGCTTCTACAGGAATAAAACTCATCAATATAACGTATATTATTACATTATATGCGATATTTAATACAGAAATGGCTTCTACAGGATTAAAACTCATTAATATGAGGGTTATTAGTAAACTATAGGCCATATTTAATACACAAATGGTTTCTAAAGACTAGAACTCTTGAATGTGACTCAAATAGTAGCATATATGCAATAGTTAATACAGAAATGGCTTCAACATGTCTAAATTCATTAATATAAGGGGTATCATTAGTATATATGACATATTTAATACAGAAATGGGTTCTAAAGGACTAGAACTCTTGAATTTGAATCAAATAGTAGTATATATGCAACATTTACTACAGAAATTGCTTCTACAAGATTAAAAGTCATTAATATGAGGGGTAATAGTAGTATATATGCCATGTTTAATAAGGAAATAGCTTCTAAATTAAGAGATCTCTTTAATTCGATGGAAATAGTAGTATATATGCAATATTTAATACAGAAATGGCTTCTACAGGAATAAAATTCATCACCATAACGTATATTATTACATTATATGCGATATTTAATACAGGAATGACTTCTACAGGATTAAAACTCATTAATGTGAGGGTTATTAGTAAATATATGCCATATTTAATACACAAGTGGGTTCTAAAGGACTAGAACTCTTGAATTTGACTCAAATAGTAGCATATATGCAATAGTTAATACAGAAACAGCTTCAACAAGACTAAAACTCATTAATATGAGGGATATAATAGTATATATGCCATACTTAATATGGAGATGGCTTCTAAATGCAAAGAACGCATTAATTCGATGCATAAAATAGTGTATATCCAATATTTAATACGGAAATGACTTTTACAGGATTAAAACTCATTAATATGAGGGTTATTAGTAGGTTATATGCCATATTTAATACAGAAATGGGTTCTAAAGGACTAGAACTCTTTAATTCGAATACAATAGTTGTATATATGCAATATTTACTAGAGAAATTGCTTCTACAAGATTAAAACTCATTAATGTGAGGGTTAGTAATAGTATATATGCCATGTTTAATAAGGAAATGGCTTCTAAATGAAGAGATCTCTTTAATTCGATGGAAATAGAAGTATATATCCAATATTTAATACAGAAAAGTCTTCTACAAAACTAAAACTCATTAATATGAGGGGTAATAGTAGTATATATACCATGTTTAATACGGAAATGGCTTCGAAATGAAGAGATCTCTTTAATTCGATGGAAATAATAGTATATATCCAATATTTAATACAGAAATGGCTTCTACAGGAATAAAACTCATCAATATAACGTATATTATTACATTATATGCGATATTTAATACGGAAATGGCTTTTACAGGAATAAATCTCATTAATATGAGGGTTATTAGTAGGTTATATGCCATATTTAATACAGAAATGGGTTCTAAAGGACTAGAACTCTTTAATTCGAATACAATAGTTGTATATATGCAATATTTACTACAGAAATTGCTTCTACAAGATTAAAACTCATTAATGTGAGGGTTAGTAATAGTATATATGCCATGTTTAATAAGGAAATGGCTTCTAAATGAAGAGATCTCTTTAATTCGATGGAAATAGAAGTATATATCCAATATTTAATACAGAAAAGTCTTCTACAAAACTAAAACTCATTAATATGAGGGGTAATAGTAGTATATATACCATGTTTAATACGGAAATGGCTTCGAAATGAAGAGATCTCTTTAATTCGATGGAAATAATAGTATATATCCAATATTTAATACAGAAATGGCTTCTACAGGAATAAAACTCATCAATATAACGTATATTATTACATTATATGCGATATTTAATACGGAAATGGCTTTTACAGGAATAAATCTCATTAATATGAGGGTTATTAGTAGGTTATATGCCATATTTAATACAGAAATGGGTTCTAAAGGACTAGAACTCTTTAATTTGAATACAATAGTAGTATATATGCAATATTTACTACAGAAATTGCTTCTACAAGATTAAAACTCATTAATGTGAGGGGTATTAGAAGTATATATGAAATGTTTAATAAGGAAATGGCTTCTAAATGAAGAGATCTCTTTAATTCGATGGAAATAGTAGTATATATCCAATATTTAATACAGAAAAGTCTTCTACAGGACTAAAACTCATTAATATGAGGGGTAATAGTAGTATATATGCCATATTTAATACGGAAATGGCTTCTAAATGAAGAGATCTCTTTAATTCGATGGAAATAGTAGTATATATCAAATATTTAATACAGAAATGGCTTCTACAGGAATAAAACTCATCAATATAACGTATATTATTACATTATATGCGATATTTAATACAGAAATGGCTTCTACAGGATTAAAACTCATTAATATGAGGGTTATTAGTAAACTATAGGCCATATTTAATACACAAATGGTTTCTAAAGACTAGAACTCTTGAATGTGACTCAAATAGTAGCATATATGCAATAGTTAATACAGAAACGGCTTCAACATGTCTAAATTCATTAATATAAGGGGTATCATTAGTATATATGACATATTTAATACAGAAATGGGTTCTAAAGGACTAGAACTCTTGAATTTGAATCAAATAGTAGTATATATGCAACATTTACTACAGAAATTGCTTCTACAAGATTAAAAGTCATTAATATGAGGGGTAATAGTAGTATATATGCCATGTTTAATAAGGAAATAGCTTCTAAATTAAGAGATCTCTTTAATTCGATGGAAATAGTAGTATATATGCAATATTTAATACAGAAATGGCTTCTACAGGAATAAAATTCATCACCATAACGTATATTATTACATTATATGCGATATTTAATACAGGAATGACTTCTACAGGATTAAAACTCATTAATGTGAGGGTTATTAGTAAATATATGCCATATTTAATACACAAGTGGGTTCTAAAGGACTAGAACTCTTGAATTTGACTCAAATAGTAGCATATATGCAATAGTTAATACAGAAACAGCTTCAACAAGACTAAAACTCATTAATATGAGGGATATAATAGTATATATGCCATACTTAATATGGAGATGGCTTCTAAATGCAAAGAACGCATTAATTCGATGCATAAAATAGTGTATATCCAATATTTAATACGGAAATGACTTTTACAGGATTAAAACTCATTAATATGAGGGTTATTAGTAGGTTATATGCCATATTTAATACAGAAATGGGTTCTAAAGGACTAGAACTCTTTAATTCGAATACAATAGTTGTATATATGCAATATTTACTACAGAAATTGCTTCTACAAGATTAAAACTCATTAATGTGAGGGTTAGTAATAGTATATATGCCATGTTTAATAAGGAAATGGCTTCTAAATGAAGAGATCTCTTTAATTCGATGGAAATAGAAGTATATATCCAATATTTAATACAGAAAAGTCTTCTACAAAACT